>CACVKI010143747.1:0-40031 GCA_902732785.1 Trichogramma evanescens | reverse complement strand
CCAGAAAATTTTTTCGGGAGGGGTTTACCTGGGTTACTTATGTAGCTTGGGTTACCATTAGCAGAAGGTAAAATCACAAATTTCGGGGGGGGTTCAAACACCCAAACCCCCCCCGCTGGCTACGGCCTTGCATATAGACGAGTTTGCAGAGGATGTAGGTCAGTGGTTGTACACATGCAGGGGTGACGAGTGGTTGTTGAGCGATGCTGCTGCTGTCGAGATGCACAAATTTTCAGACGCAATAAAACGCAGTAGTCGTTGATATTTCGCTTGATAAAACACTTTATTTACTAATTTTTGTTTGTTTACCTTATTGTAAGTGATCAAAGTTTTCTTGACAAGAAGTAGTAAATGATATTTTCCTGATTATAGGTATTTCAACAACTTGATTACATTTGTGCTGTAAACTTGGTGCTAGTGCAATTTCATCGAGTTCAAGATATTAGAAAAAAACCATTGTTGTTCAATTGACTCAGTGAGTACATTTAACAATCTAATAAACCAGTCTTAATGAACACTTATCTCATGATATTTATTCTTTATAGGTTGTAAAAGTTTCCAAACATGTCGTCAAAGGCAAATTCTGAGGCTCTGCCTGTTCAGGCCCAATCGAGCAGCAGTGATACAAATATGTGTCTGGAATTAGCCCTGGAGGGTGAAAGTTTGTGCAAAGCCGGTGATTGCAGATCTGGAGTTGCATTCTTCCAAGCAGCCATTCAAGCTGGTACAGATGACCTGCGTACACTCAGTGCCATTTACAGCCAGCTAGGCAACGCTTATTTCTACCTCGGCGATTATGTATCAGCTATGCAATACCACAAGCATGACCTTACTTTAGCCAGATCTATGGGCGATAAACTTGGTGAAGCCAAATCTAGTGGCAATTTAGGTAACACATTGAAAGTCATGGGCAAGTTTGATGAAGCTATGATCTGTTGTAAACGTCATTTGGAGATTTCACGTGAGATTGGTGACAAGCTTAGCGAAGGTCGGGCATTGTACAATCTTGGTAATGTTTACCATGCAAAAGGCAAACAGCATGGCAGAATAGGACACCAAGGTCCAGGTGAATATTCTCAAGAAGTTAAGGAGTGCTTGCAGCAAGCTGTAAAGTACTATCAAGAAAACCTCGAGCTGATGAAAGAATTGGGTGATTCCGCAGCTCAGGGTAGAGCATGTGGCAATCTTGGTAATACTTATTACCTCTTGGGTGACTTTCAAAAAGCTATTTTCTATCACAATGAAAGACTTAAAATTGCTCGCGAATTTGGTGAAAAAGCTGCAGAGAGAAGAGCCAACAGTAATCTTGGCAATTCTCACATTTTTTTGGGTGAATTTGAGAAAGCAGCTCAACATTACAGACGTACCCTTGTTCTGGCTCAAGAGCTCGGTGACCAAGCTTTTGAAGCCCAAGCATGCTATTCCCTTGGAAATACTTACACTTTATTAAGAGATTATCCTGCAGCCATAGAATATCATCTACGTCATCTACTCATAGCACAGCAATTGAAGGACCGAGTTGGTGAAGGTCGTGCTTGTTGGTCGTTAGGTAATGCCTACTCAGCTATGGGCAACAACGAGCAAGCATTATATTATGCCAAACAACATCTTTCTATATCTAAAGAACTAGGTGATACAATGGGCCAAGCTACAGCTCAAATGAATGTTGTTGACTTACAGAAAGTACTGGGCATCGAAAAAGTCGATGATGACAAGAAAAATTTACTTAATGCCGCTACAACAAACATCAACTCTTCCTCTCCAGGCAGATATAGACTAAGGAGAAAAAGTATGGATAATCTAGACCTAATGAAATTAACTCCAGATGCCAAAGGCAAAATTAAAGAAACAAACGAGCCCTTCCGCATCAAAGGTGGAAACAATCCTCAAGCAGAAGAAAAGAAAGAGGACGACGAAGACAACTTCTTTGATCTCCTATCCAGGTGCCAGTCCGGACGTATGGACGATCAGCGATGCGATCTTCGTCTTAATCGAGCGAGCGAAAACAACAGAAACGCCAACCAGAATAATCCTACCGAGAAGGATGAAGAAGACCTTATGCAACTCATCGCCGGCATGCAGAGCAAACGAATGGACGAGCAGCGCGTGACGTTACCCTACCTGCCCGGGCTCAACACGAATCGAAATCGAGAAAACAATCCATCCGAAGACGACGCTTTCCTCGAGATGTTAGCCAGGTGCCAAAGCTCCCGACTGGAGGATCAACGCAGCCCACTGCCGAACTGTCCGGTTCTCAACGACGTCGACGAGCAGGAGTCTCACCATCAGAACAATGAAAACGCCTCGTCGGCCAACGCGACGGTGCCCGAAGAGGATCTCTTCAATCTCATTCAAAGGTTGCAAGCCGGTCGTATGGAGGATCAGCGTGCTAAAGGTCCAAATCGTAGCTAAATGTGTAGAGACAAAAAAAAACGCGTTACGTTAACACTTCTCGAATGAGCTTGGATATGACTTAGTCGACAAAACAAAAACAACTCAACTCAATCATTGTAATCTTCCGGTTCTCCAAGATAGGCTATTATGATATTTGTAAAGTAGAATTTTCTATATGTATACGTACCGAGGAATAGCCAAGTTTTTTGACTGCTAACGTTCAACTAATTGCAAAAAAATACTACGGATAATAATCATTGAAAACTGACTGATTCAAGCACTGTTAATAAAAAATAGTGATATATTTTCTGATTGTGATATTAGGACTGTCAGTGCACAATATTGCTCTATGAATTGTAAACGAGAATTTTCCTTTTTCGCCAGATCATTGATTTGCATTTTTTCAATTATACAGAATTACGATGGGTGCCGCGCAAACGACGTTGACTCGAAAACATTACCGTATATTTCATAGCTGTAAATTGAATTGAAAGACTCAAGGAATTTTAAAAATAATCAAATGACACGAAACACGCTTAACACGTAGATTATAGATAGTCGCTGTAGGTGAATTGTTTCAAGAGCGTAGAATTGTATTGTAAGAATTTTTCTGTTGATTTAACGGAGAGAAACAATCACTAAAAGAAACATAACTCTGAAGTACCTTACGAACTTTTCAAATGATTATCGACATCTAAAAAAGATTTTGTCCAAAAAAAAAAAAAGAAAGAAGAAAAAGAAATGTTACGATACGCAAGTATATACACTCGAGTTGATGATTTTTCCAGTATTCAATAAATATATACCTGTAACCGAGGTACACCGTAATCTAGGTCTGTGGCGGTGTACTTTGGCCAAGTAGAAAAAAGTATTATAAACGTGCACAAAGATAGGTTCTCTTTTTATTAAAAAACGAAATTTTAGATTCGAACAAAGTAAGGGTGGTGCGTGCAGAATTTTTTTTGTAAATAAAGCTACTGTACATAGGACAACGTTATAACCGCGCTGAATTCTTCGCAGAACATAGAGATTTATGTAAGAAAAAAAAACAAATAAATTATTTACTCGTCTAGAGCATAAATATTATATTATATCTTAGCAATCAGTAAAAAAAAAAAAGAAGCGCCAATGTTAAAACGCGTATTCGTATAAGATAAATCATAATTATATACCCGTATACTCGACACCTGTAGCTTCCTCCGATTGTAGATCGACGCTCTGTCTTCTGATTATTAAAATTAAAAGTGCTGTAGGAAGTGCGAGAATATTGTGAACAATTTTTTTTTCGTTCGTTTTTGACGTAAAAAAAAGAAAAAATTGTAAAGAATCGATTATCTTGGCCTAGATAAGACTTAGGCGATATTTATAATTTCTATAGAGATAATGACAGATGAATGTATATTGTTTATATATATTTTCCATGTGTTGCCATTTGTAAGCGTAAAATTTCGATTTACGCAATGATTAGTACCGAATCGGAGAGATTACCCCGTCTTTTAGCGATTAGATTCGTAGACGCGCGTCAAGTGCTTTTATTACTTATTTTTATACACTCGAATAATTCTCTCTCTCTCTCCTCCCTCGCAATTTTATTTTCTATCATTCCAAATGAAAACAAAAACTGTACGTGTAAAAATTGTAATGAGTTCGATTAGAAAGAAAAAAATAATAATAAACGACATTACAATTGTTATAAAAATTCAATTTATTTCGACTCAGACTCGAAAGAAACGTTGTATTTTTTAACATATATAATATCAATCAATCATCAATCAACGCACAAGCATATATATAATGTACAAAATTTATAGTAAAAACGGGGGGATTACGCGATCTTTTCATCATTATGAAAAAAATGCTATAGCCCCTTTTATTGGCCCCTTTTCACTTTGAATCTATCGACTTGACGAAGGCGTATATGATACACCGAGATTATACATATACGCATCTCAAAGCTTATACTACAAACTGTCCATTTCGTACAAAAGATAACACATCAAGGCTTTTATAACTAATAAATAATAATAATAATGATATTAAAAATTTCCCCAATTTTAATATCATTATTTTGTTTCCTTTTTTCCGTATATATATATATCATCGCATTGTACAATAATTTGTGTATCATGCAACATATACAAAATTATTCACAAAAAAAAACACACACACACACAACTCAAACCAACTCTTTGGTGGCTCTGGCCACGTTCAGTATGTCCTCGGCCGCGAGGTGGCCGACTATTTCGCGACACACCAAGTCGGGCAGTCCCCGATAGGGCGCCAACAGGCCCACGACCCTGGCGCCCAGACTCGCGGCGAAACGCTTGACCAGACACTTGGCCACGTGGGCCTCGATGTAGCCCCCGGACTTGGGATACATCGTGTAGAAGATTCGCTTCCTCAGCACCTCCTGGGCGCAGGGATGATCCAGCCATCGGACGTGCTGGGGCTCGATTCCCTCCTCGGGCGCCAGCCCGAGCAGCTCGTTCAGTCTGCGGCCGTCGCCGATCGGCACGTTCTTGGTGTACTCCATCTCCGTCTTGAGGGTCGCGATGTCGTCGCGGAGAAATTCCAGCCCATCGGGCCCCAACTGCAAACGATTGAACAGATCGACGAGGTAGCGATTGACGCTCTGGGGCATCTTGAGGCCGAACGCGTGCAGACCGATGGGCACGTGGATGGCCTGCAGCACTCGGCCGGTCAGATACGACCTGGTGGGCGGGTCGCGATCACCCAGCTCGCGGATCTCTCGGGCGCGCGCGTCGAAGTAGGCCCTGATCTCGCGCTCGCTGCCCAATTGCAGCACGGTGGACATGCGGTCGCGGTATCCGGCATCGAAACGCTCGGGACTCAGCAGTGCCTCGAGCAGTCCCGACTCCTGGCGCTCGCTCCACGCGTGACCTTGCGCCCGTGCTATGGCCATCAGGTCCAGCACGTTGAAGCAGAAGTCCAGGTAAGGCCGATTCCTCATCGTGCCGAGATCCAGCTTGAAACTCGTCCAGTCCTCGACGACTCCCGCCTGCAGCAGCGAGTCGATCGCCCAGAAGTTCAGTCTGTTGCAGGCCAGCTGCATCGGACTTCTCCCCCGCGAGTCGAGGGCGCCCGGATCCGCCCCGAGACTCAGCAGATAGGCGACCATGCCCGACGAGCAGTCCTCCTGCTCGGGCTGTCCGCTCTCCCGATTGAAGCGCGTTATCTTGACGACCTGGTGCAGGGCCGTGGAGCCGTTGAGATTGGCCGCGTTGACCCGGGCGCCGCGCGCCAACAGCATCGCCAGGGCGTAGTGGTGCAGTCGACCGAGTCTCGGTGTGCCGAGTAACTCGTGGAGGGCCGTGTTGCCTTGGCGATCTCGCGCCTCCACCTGCCGCGGACCCGAAGGATGGCCCAGCAGTTCGCCTAAAATTTCGAGGATTGAAAGTAATTAATTTAAAAAAAATAATAATAATTTTTAATTAAACTCAGTTTCAATTAAGAATTAAAAATCAATTGTTAATTAAATCTCAATTAGATTGAATTTAAAACAATTAAATTCTTCGAGAAGCTTAATTTCTGTCTGGGTATTTTGGAGTTTGGTTGAACACAAAAGTGCGGGTCTTTCTAATTCGTCCGAAAACTTCTGAAACGGATTTAGAAAAAATACGTGAAATACAGTTCCGATTGGAAATTTTTTTATCTTTCTGCATGTGAGTTCAGATTTTCTGAAAAATTTCTATTTTCCCCGGAAAATTTAAAACTTCAAAACAAACTTTCAACATTAATTATCTCCAAGAAAGTATTTTTAAAAACTTTCAAATAGTTTAGATCAAAATCTGAGAATTTTTCCCTTATCGTATTTCTTATTTATTTTTTCAAAGTGCGTTTAAGAGATTTTCCAACGAGTTAGAAATGATGCAATTTTATCTATAAGTTTTTTTAGCGTAAAACGCCTGCTGTACCTCTTTTCAATCTGGTGTCCAATAAAATTGGTGCAGGGAACCCGAAATACTCTGTCGAAAATTAAACTTTCTGAATAATATAATTGTTAAATTTTAAATAATAATTTGCCACTTTATTAATAATTCGATTTTGTAGAATTAAAAAGTAATTGATCTTAATTAAACCTAATTGACTAAGAAACTACTTTTTTAATTCTTAATTAAAACTGAGTTTAATCAACGATTAATCTTTAAATGTTGGAAAGTAATAAAAAAAAATTCTCAACCCCGTGCCTAAAACACGTAATTTCATCGCGTCCTCCAGCGGTGGCAGCGGCTCGTCGAAGCGGGCGCACAGGCAGTGCAGCGGCGTCCTCGCCCACTCCCGGTCGGCCAGGCTGGGATCGGCGCCCCTCTCCAGCAGCAGCCTCGCGGCCTCCCAGCGAAACTCTCTCAGGGCGCAGTGCAGCGGTGTCCCCGCCCGCGACGTAGCCCGCGCCCCGACATTCGGATCGGCGCCCGCGTCCAGCAGAGCTCCGATCAATCGGCAATTTCCCGTCGAGGCAGCGACGTGCAGATGGCTCAGGCCGGTGCGCGGATCGGCCGGATTCAGGCGCGGATCGCTGCGCGCCAGCAGCAGCTCCAACAGTCGCGCCGGTACGTCGTGCGTCGATTCGGCGGCCAGGTGCACGACGGTCCTCGTGGTCGTATCCAGGGGGACGATTCGCGTCAGGGGGCAGCGAGCCATCCACTCGACGAGGCCCAGATCGCGATCCGTTATGGCTCGCCTCAGCATCCAATTGCAGATCCAGTCGAAGCGATCTTTCGTCGGTTGGATCTTCTCGCCGTAGAATCGCGCCAAGACTCGGTGATACGACGACGATCGATCCCGCTGCTCGCTCGTCGTCGTCGTCGTCGTCGTCGTCCTCCAGGCCTGCTGCTTGAGGCTCGCGTAGACTCGGAGCAGTCGCTCTCTCGTGATTGCTGCCGTGACCTGCCGATCCAATAATAACGATCTCCTCCTGCTGCTGCTCCTCTTCAACTTCTTGGCGATCGGCTTCTTGAGCATCAGCAGCACGTAGTCGTACTTTTTGTCGGTGCGCTTGGACACCACGACTATCCTCTTTCTCTTGCTGCCGGCCCGCCACTGCTGCTTCTGCAGCTGCCTACGGGCCTCCTCGATTATCGTGCCGATTTTTAGATCGGTTCGCTTGTGCTGTTTCCTGCTGATGCTGCTCTTTTCATTGTTATTGTTGTTGTTGTTGTTGTTGTTGTGGAGCACCGAATCGTCGTTGTACTTGATCCTCTTGGTCGCCTCGATGGCGATGTCCACCGAGG
This sequence comes from Trichogramma evanescens, assembly GCA_902732785.1. NCBI lineage: Eukaryota > Metazoa > Arthropoda > Insecta > Hymenoptera > Trichogrammatidae > Trichogramma > Trichogramma evanescens. The sequence goes on along the minus strand of CACVKI010143747.1, from coordinate 32,385 downwards.
ACTGCTGCAGCTTTCGCTTCATTATTTCTTGCTTCGAGGGCAAAAATTTTTTGGGCGCCGGACGTACACACCGCAACAACGCGCGATCACTCGGTCGGTGTGTTACGTGTTTACGTATACACACACGCAAAGTAGGCGACGAGCTTACTACTTACTGCGGCTTCTGCTGCTGCTACTGATCTCGTCAAGTATGTACGATCGTTTGTAGAGAGAGAATATTCGGGAGCCTGTATTGTGTGATACGTTGGAAATTTGTTAATTCGGAAAATGACCGAAATGATTGTATACAATACATACGCATAAACTCGAGTATATCCGAGCGGCTGTAGTCGTCAGCTGATCGACAATGACAGTTATAGACGTGGTAATTAAAATGAGATTATTTTCACATTTTGCATCGATGAGTTATTCATGGAAATGAGTAAAATAGCATGAGAATCTTGCAAAAAAATTTGTTGTCAAAAAAAGTTGAATTTTATCTCGAGGCAATTCTCTCATTTTTCACTCCCATTTTTCGTACATAATAAGAAATACTCACCTTTTTCTTTCATTTAAGTATAAGCCAATGTTTTTTTTATTTTAGCCATACTACTTTTTTATCTTGTTACGGTGGCATCAGATTCTGAAAAGAAAATTGAAGCTACGTATTGGATTTACGAAAATTCGATTTTTCAACTTCGCAACTGTTTGCTCATAGAAGTGGATGTACCTATAATTTTTCATCTCCTGCTCGCAACGTTTCCCAATGTATCCGGCAACCCCTTTTCAAGTACTGTACAAACCGAGCGAAGCAAGCAAAAAATGATAAAGAAGCGTTTAACTTTAATTCCTCTGTGGGAATTTATTTTACAGTTACATCATTGATTCACTTGGGTTTGAATTTTAGAATCGAATAGTTAACTTTTGAAAATTTGCTCTTTTACTTTTCCGAATTGATCGATAAAGCAACAGGCTCGTTTCTATTATTATCTCTTTCGTCTTGCTCGCGAACTCTTCATTGACATACCAACGTTCGTCAAGATTCACCGACTTCGCGAACAATTCGTACGCAGCGTATAAAGACATAATATGATCTTCAGGTGGCGTCGATTTGGTCCAGCTCGTATCCTTTTTTTCTCGAGCCCTTTCAAAGATGTCTCGAAGATCAGGAAGTCAGCCTTGCCAATCGCTGCATAATTCTTTCAGTCGACGAAGAAGTTTGAATCGCTCCTCTTCAATTTTCCAATCGACTTTTTAGTAATCTTTTCAATTTTAGTTAATTTTTACCATTGAACGTGGACTTTAAATTATTAATTTTTTTGTCAGTTACACACATGGCACTATAAGCATGCGTGGCTCGCAGCTGGTTCAGAAAAAAAAGTGAATGAACTGAAAACAAAATCTCGACCGATGGGAAGCTGCGAACTCGACAAATCACAATTGAATTTTATACAAAAAATGGTAATATTGTCGCGAAAATCCACACGCACGCACGCCAAGTACGATCTATAAGGAAAGTGAACAGCTCCGTGAAGCTAGCAACTCAAATAACTTTTATAAGTTATGCGATAGATGAAAAGTTAGATAATTGGATCCTCATTACATTGCAAAAAAAAAAAAAAATTGCTAGCCCATTTTTTTATAACAAAATTCGAAAAATACCCGGTTGCTGATGAAAAAAGTAAATGCAAATATCTCTGCAGGAAATTAATTTTAAGAGTCGAAACAAATTGCTAATGAATCCTCATAAATTGCTAGTTCATTAGAAACTATTTGCAACTTGCTAAGTTCAAAATATAACGTAAAAAAACAATAATAAAATATTCGGCAATAGTCGCTGGTTGGCGCTGCTTTGTATCGCGATGTGCAGTAGTACTCATGCGCAACACGCATACGAATAGCGTTCACGGAGCTAAAGTGAACGCGTGGACGAAGTCACGAGAAATAAAAGTGCCTATAGAGCCATGTGTCGTAATAGTAGAAATTATTCAATTTGGTTCAAAGATTATAAAGTGTAAGTTTGTACTTGAATCCAGCGTTATAGGGACCGGTCGTGCGCACGAAAATACGCGGCAATAATCACAATGACACATGGGTAGGCGTAGGCGGCGCCCCTACTTCGCTGCCTTTATAGCATCGATCGATTTTTCGATCGTTCGAGTAATAGCTAGTTTTTGGGTGTTCACTTTTTTCTTATCATATATGGATTCAAATTTAATCCATAGATGACTGCTTACAATACACAATTGGAGTTCTCTTTTTTCTAATGATCGGGTGCTCAAAAAATCTAAACTCATTTTATAATTTTATTCATTTGAATGTCATGAAATATATATGCAATATTATACAACATCGGATATTGAAAAATAAATAAATAAATAAAATAAACACCTGAAAATGTGCTTACTTCTATTGCCTATAGCTTGAACGCCTGAAGCCATCGAGCAGAAAAAATATGTATACATAAAAAACGACGCACTCGATACTATGCACGCGTTTGGGAAATACGCGGTCGTAAACCGCTTAGCGACGCTTGGCATATTAAATGAAAAATTGTCAGCAACGCGTACGCGTCAGCTAGTATACAATATAACGAGAAAAAACAGGAGTTGAAAATTGTGTCTTTCAGTCGGCACGTGGCAAGATTCCACGTAACATAATGTGAAATTCGCATGAAGGAAGAATTAAGGACACGAGCTGACTGCGTGCACTGCTCCTATCGTTATTATTATCATTATTATTGTATACCTGTACGCTATAGAACTGCGCGCAATCGGGTCAATCGGCTAAAAATATATGAAATATCAGAATGGAAATTACATTGCGCACCACCCACCCCTAAGGTGGTTAAAATAATGTAATGTATATAGGTGTATATAGGAGGTGTTCGTCGCAGAGCGGGCGGGAGAATTTCGCGCGCGATAAGAAAGAAAGCTTGCGCAGCTTTATTATGTATACACGTGTACGTATATATGGATGGTAAAAATAAAAAAAAAAAGGCTACGTTAATCACGCACAGTTGTAATGTGATGCACGCACGCGTATACATTCTCACGAGGTATACATTTTTACGTATTAATTTATGTCCGAAAATTGAGTGCAAAGTACCGAGAGAGAGAGAGAGCAACGCCGCAGATTTCCGAGTCTTAATTTTATGTAACGTTATTATATATCTGTCGAGCGCAGAAAAAGTTATAAGAAGCTCTCACCCCCGCACGGTATCGAACTGTATATGTAAGTATGCGTACTTATTCGGTGCATGTTTAAGAGTCGATGGAGACAAAAAAAAAATGAAAATAAATATTCTGATGCACTACAATGACTATTAGGCCTCTAATTATTTTTCTATCTCTGGACGTTAATGTCATCAAGAAGTCGATGCCTTGTTCATCTTTAGTTATCGAAAAAATTCAGATCCTAATAAACCACGCACAAAACCAAACAAACAAACGTATATATATCAGTACAGGCGCAGCGACACACGCCACGAGCCGCGTTATTTATATACCTAATTGAGTATATGATACTCGATCTGTGTGCGGTGCGTGCGACAAAAATATACAAAAAAAAACTTCGCGTTGTTAGTAAGTCTAGCTGCACCGCAGAGAATCGAGAAAATAAGTATATATAATATTATAATGTAAGTCGGTGTGCACTCGGCTCGCGCGTCCAACCAGCAATGAGGGACTCTGTCAGCGAAGCGGAGCCTATTTATACTCGCATCCCCGCGCGCTGCCTCCTCTATAATACCTGCAGTCTCTCTATATATGTGTGGAAGAGGTGGAGAGGAGATAAATTGAAGAGCCGATGGTTTACACTGTATATAGATGTAAAACGTAAACGAAGCGTAGTAAGGGCGGCCCGTGTTTAGTAGCATACCCAGCTATAATAACAATGGTGTATGAGCTAGCATGGACAGAGCCCCTCATTCGCTCTGTTTATGAGTTTTCTCCTCGGAACCGTCAATTTACATTTATGGTATAATATGTATTTGATATTCGAGTTTGACATAAACCTCGGATTCGCGTCGAGATAGAAAGAGATTATAGGCAGCAGCAGCAGCAGAGGATGCGCGAAAAGCCGTCGCAACAACTTGTATCTCTATATATAGTAAACGCCGTGTATGCTGCCGCTCCGTATTGTATACTATATACAATGAAGAAACCCAACGAACGAATATAAGATTTTTCTCTTTTATTAAAACGCCACACTACTGCGTGTTATATAAAAGTTCGTTCATCGCTTCTAGAAAAAAAGCGCATTATTATTCATACGCTGCGCGTCGACCTGCTGCACAGGACCTGTCATGAAAGAGAGAGAGAGAGAGAGCAGCTCCGAACTTTGTGTGCCTCGTACACTTTATTAAATTTATACGTTTATATTTCTGTGTACAATATGCACCTCGTCCGCATCCACCCACACTCACACAAACGCACACAGAGACACTTATAGGCAGAGATAATACAAATTTATACATGTGTGATATATGTTATAGACACGATGATAAGTCGAATTGCGGAGCAGCAGCAGCAGCAGCGAGTATTATATGGCCTACAAGTACACAAGTCTGCGGCACTGTTCTCTCTCTCTCTGCTTGCCTATATGTGTATATATGAGTATGTATACGAGGAGAATCGACACACACACACGTATGCGCGTGTGATACGCCGAGGCGCGCAAGCGTGCGAAAACGCAAGAAAGATATATATAGTTATAAAACATGTTATATAGTAGCAGCAGCACTCGTGAGTGTAGCGATACAGTATATATCCTATATAGTCACGAGAAAGAGAGACAGAGAGAGAGAGAGAAGAAGCGAGAACGAGATAGGTGCATGGCACATACTTTGCGCTGCTGCGACGCAACAACGTAATTAATAGATCGACCATTTAACGCTTTATCATATATAAATGCCTCGTGTGTGTGAGTGTGAGTGTCCGCACTGACCATTGTGCATGCGATACGATATTATTATCATTATTGTATGAAATGCATCCCGCGCAAGAGTGCACACACGCAGACACAGAAACACATAGAGAATTTATATTCGAAACGAGCTGCACCTCTCGCAATGTAATACGCATCCCGAGGTTCTCCTTGCTTATATTCTTCGTCCTGCACCGCCGCAACTTCGACTTTTTACTTCGGCGAAGTATACGGCCATAACGCAGCGCGGCACGGCACTAGCAGCTACCTACCTCTACTCTCTGCTTCGGACTCCGAAAACATATAGCTATGCTGCTACTACGCGCGATATGGAGTTCTGTGCGGCGCACCGTGTGTGTGTGTGTGTGTGTGTGTGTGTGCGTTACATTGCTATAATACACACTGAGAACGTAATTCCCATACATGTATTTATACACACGTCATTAGAGTTAATTTCGCAGCTCGACACATCGGCGGCTTTATCGACGTTTTATATGGAGTATGTATCGAGGCCTATGAAACTCGTTACACATAGATAGGAAAGATAGCTGCGAGATGTCCCCGCCTTCGTGAATTTATGCTACATGATATTTTCGAAAAACCAAAAGTCTCTTTGGAAAGCAGCAGCGGCAGCTTTGGCCCAGGCGCATTCCGCGTCGTATCGTCCGGAGGATATCACTACGACATACAGCGGAGAGAGAGAAAGAGAGAAACGGAGATTATCATTCTCGAATCGAAGCTACTATATGCGCGGAGTTCGGTGGAGACGTAGCTTTAAGCGTACGAAGACGATGATACCTCCGCGCCGCTTTGGATCGTAGGACTGATACAATGTTATTTGGGCTCCTAGTCGAAAGGTTCGTCCACGAGGATAGGTAGACTTTTGATGAGGATAAACAATCTCTCAATTCTGGAACAACAACGAAAACAACAAAAAACATGGGACTATCGTAAAACGAGCTTTACATCTGCACACACACACTCACTCACTCAAACATACACGACGTCCAACTCCGTAACTCCGTATATAGTGGTATTAGTTATAGTAGCGCAGAGGCATTGTAAAACGTAAGTGTGCGTGTCTGTATATGCGTGTGTACCATCTACACACCATCGCACGGTATCACACACGTATACACACAGAAAAGCAGCACTCGCTGCTGCTGCAGCGATATATGTGTCGCTCAGGCACGGCGGAGCCGAGAGGAGGGAGGGGGGGAGTGTTAAGGGTTTCTTCAACAAGAAGTCGTCGTGCCTCTCGTGTGTGTCTCTGTGTGCGCAATACATATATTCAACACACAACCTCGAGTCTCTAGCTCTACGCTTCTGCTTCTCCCTCCCTCCCTCCCTCCCCGTACTCCGCCACCTCTACCCAACCGTTTTCTCCATCGTCGTCGTGTTTGTAGCATAGCAGCACGAATTTTCTCTTATACACACATATACACGACGCTATCCTTGTGTGTGCATGTGTTTTCGTGCAAATATACATACTCGCACAGCACCGCGGATGTCTGTGTGTGTGTGTGTGTGTGTGGCGCGGCGATCAACCAGCAGCAGCAGCAGCAGCACTGGCAGCGTTTCGAGCTGCCGCGACGACGGCCAGACCGACGGCATTTGAGCCGCTGACTTAGCGCAGGCAACATCGACGGTCGCGTCGCGCATAGCCCGTGCAGCAGCAGTAGTGTTGTACATCCCGCTCAGCTGTAGCAAATATATAGATATATAGAGTCCGCGCGATATATACCTTGCGTTGTATATATAGGTATATACTTTTGACGTTTATATATATATATATATACCGAAAGCTCGTCGTCGGTCGCCGCGCGCAGCATTACTCCGAGAAAGAGAGGGATATACAGGAGACTTCTCTCTCTCCTTCCTTCTCTCTCGCTCTCGTACGCTTGTCGGTATTATATTCTGCTAGACCAGCAGCTGTGTTACTCCTATCTCTCTCTAACTGAGGCAGCAGCAGAGCTCCGCGACTTGTTTGTGTCGTCCGCCGACGCGTCGTTAGTGTGTGTGTATGTGTTTGTATACATCCATACATACGCATTATTACACACGGACGCATACAACTCGCGCGCAAGCGCTCTGTCGACCAGAAACCGCCAATCTACTCGATCCGCATTGTGTGCGAATTTCGTTTCGCGCACGCACCACGATAAAGCCGAGGTTAGGTTCTGTCATTTACTTAGAGATAGAGAGAGCTGCGCTCCGACTGCATGGTTATAGCGGTGCAGCAGCATTTGAAGCATAAAAGAATATCGCAAGCTGAGAAAGTGACATCGACACTTGGGACGACGAAAATTGTTCAACGGCAGAAATCATAATCGTCTCGTGTGCATTAATAACCAGTGATCGGCACGTTGTGACGTATCGGCAGCACGCATTATAGCCAAGCAGTAGAGCAGCACCAGCAGCAGCAAGTGAAATCTCATTTCTCAGGAGTGGGGCGAATAGCGTTTTCATATTAAAAGTGTCGGAATCGAGAGACAGACAGAGACAGTACGATCGAGTACGAGGAAGAACCAAGAGGAAGGTGGGGGGTAACAGAAAATTGGCTCTGCGCTCTGCTTTTGCTAAGCAGGGAGAGAGAGCGAGCAGCAGCAGCGAGTTCAGTACGGGCGCTGACACGATGGGCAGACGTTTCCCGATTATAATCGAAAAGCAGCAGAGAGCACTCGATGCCGGTACTGGCGCAATCCAGCCAAGGTAAAACTCCACGCACTCACTGAGCAAAAAAAAAAAAAGAGAGAGAGAGAGAGAGAGAAAAAAAAAGTAAAAAAGAGAAAACATTTTTTATAAAAAAATTTAAAAAAAAAAAAACCCCGCGGATAATCTATAAAAAATTGAGGATATTATAAATTTTACTCATATCAAGTATATTATTCAGGTTGTGTATGTGAGCAAAAGAATCGCAAACATGACCATCATTGTATTTCTCGTTGATACATCAGCATCGATGAATCAGAGGGCCTACCTGGGTGGTAGGCCAACGCTGCTCGATGTGGCCAAGAGCGCAGTGGAGACCTTTGTCAAGGTAAGAACTATATCTCAATGAAACTTGTAACAATTTTAATAAAAAAGCTACCAATATGTATGTAATAAAATCATTAGTGTTAATGATAACATGTGTTCAATTGATGTGATCAAATGGAGGTTCTTTTGTTTATATGTTACCTATCAAAAATGTATATATCATATGTACTTTGAAAACATTCATGTACCTTGGATTCATGTAAACTACATTGTGTTACAGATAAGGCAAAGGTCACAAGACAGTCGTGGAGATCGATACATGCTTCTAACATTCGAAGACACTCCGAACAACGTAAAGGTACACTCACTACTATTTAACTTCCATAGCTTTACTAATTCTGTTTTTCAGATCTCAATCTCAGATGGCTTGAGATTTGGAGGAAAGCTCACGACGAATTTAACATGAAACCTATGATGAAATGATACTTTTTAATGCTTAGAACAAAAAAGACGAATGAATGTAGGCCCCCCCTACGACATTTCACCAACACACACCGATGACTACAATGTTTTTTGAATGAAAAACTTGAGGGGTTTTTGTAACCCCTTAAAACATGAATGATATTCTATATGAACATTGTCAATACTTCCAGCAATGCAAATTCAACAGAAATGCTCAAACAATGTGTTTACAAAAGTTTGGTGCATTCGTTCGAGCTGAAATGAATTTTTTGCAAGAATATTGGCAGACATGTGAATTCAAACAATTCTACAAAAATATTGTAAGTCAAACCACGAAATTGCTCCATAACAAAAAAAAAAAAACATTTTTTTCAAAACGTGGAGTAATGATTTGTATGGATAAACTATATTCATTCCGATGATTTGGGTGAAGAGCATTGAAAAAATTATCACTTCTTCATAAGTTTTCTTATTTTCGTTATTTTCCTTCTTAAAAAAAAAAAAACGTTGAAAAAACATTACATAATTTATCCTCGGTCAAGCACAATAATTTATCTCGCGTATCTTTTGCACGTTCTTATCGCGTTAAAAAAAAAAATCCAGATGCAGCGACGTCTTCCTTACCGACCGAGCTTCCTTTCTAATTTTTTTCTTTCTTTTTTGTAATCGATATCTGTTCGCAGTTATAAATATCCAAAAACGAGATATTTTTATACTCCAACGCGCGCGCATAATTTAGCTTCGATTCAGTAATACAATCGTCTACAATCGTTTTCATTTACGTCAAAAGAGTCAATGGTGCTCTGCGATGTTGAAAGTTGCACACAAATGCAAACACACATATACAGACGCGCTTCCGAGTACGAATCATAATTGGCGTCGCTTCAAAATGTAGGACGCTCGCGCGCGCTCGTTTTAAAAAAAAAGACAACAAAATGATGTAAAGAAAATGAAACGTTATGACGAGCATAATAATTGATGCGCTCCCTTTCTCTTTGTTTCTATGTACGCGCGCGCCACTGCGACAACAGGCGGGCTGGAAAGAGAATCTCAACACGTTCATGAACGAGTTGAAGAACCTGTCCTGCGTCGGTCTCACGACCATGGGCGGCGCGCTGAAGAACGCCTTCGACGTGCTGAATCTGAATCGGATGCAGACCGGCATCGACACCTACGGCCAGGGCCGCTGTCCGTTCTACCTCGAGCCGTCGGTCATCGTGGTCATCACCGACGGCGGCAAGTACACCAACGCCAACGGAATTCATCAGGACGTGAGTCGATCATCGATCGCCCTTCTGAATGCCAATGAATAATTTTTCCAACTCATTCGTTTTTATTATTTTTTCCAGTTCACCTTACCCATGAACGTGCTGATACCCGGCTCGGAGCTGACCAAGGAGCCCTTCCGCTGGGACCAGAGGCTGTTCTCGCTCGTGCTCCGACTCACGGGCACTCCGGCCGTCGAGCGGGACACGGGCCTCGTGCCGTCGGACCTGTCGCCCATCGACGCCATGTGCGAGGTCACTGGCGGCCGCTCCTACTGCATCACGTCGCATCGCATGATGCTGCAGGTCATCGACTCGCTCGTGCAAAAAGTTCAGGCGGGCGTGGTCATTCACTTCGAGAAATTCGGTCCGGATCCCCAACCCGTGGCGTTGGCGCAGAACGAGGTAATGCCCTTGGGTGGTGGTGTCGGTGTCGTCGGTGTCCAGCAGCACTGCGGCGACGGCGACGACGAGCACGACGATGATACGATTGGTCATACTCCCAACGGGGTGGTGAGTATCCATCATCGAAACAAAGTCTCGTCGTGATCTCTGTCTTTAAGCCGACGGAGCTGCAGCAAGCACACACCCTTTATTTTTTACTTTTTTTTTTACACTCGATTCGTCGAGCTTTCCGGATGATTCTAACGACGTTTCGTTTTTTTCTCGATAGGCGCCTCGAAATCCAGCGTATCCGAACGCACCAGGGTCAGTGGTGGCAGTAGCAGCACCAGGAGCACCGCCACAAGCTCTAGCAGTTCCGGGGCAAGTCGCTCCCATTCCCAACAACAATCAGTTCAACAACAACACGGCGTGGCACTCGTGCCGAAAACTCATCTACGTGCAGAAGACGGCGAGCAAGGGATACGCCGTGGGCTACTGGCCCATACCAGAGAGCTTCTGGCCGGATCCCGTGGCCAATGCGCTGCCGGCCAGATCGGCGCATCCGGTCGTCAAGTTTTCCTGCGTGAGCCAGGAGCCGCTCGTCATCGAGAATCTGCCCTTCGACAAGTACGAGCTCGAGCCGAGCCCGTTGACGCAGTACATACTGGCGAGAAAGCAGCCGATGGTCTGCTGGCAGGTCTTCGTCGCCAACTCGTTCAAGTCCAGCGACGTCAGCCATCCGTTCGGCTATCTCAAGGCCAGCACCAAGCTCGACTGCGTCAATCTGTTCGTCATGCCTTACAATTATCCGATGCTGCTTCCCATACTGGAGGACCTGTTCAAGGTGCACAGAGGCAAGCCCACGCTCGAGTGGAGAGCCGTGTGGAACAATTACATGAAGATAATGCCTTCGTACTACGTACCCGTGAGTTTGAATTCTCGGTTTGATTTAAAAAAAAAGCAAAGGCAAAAATACTAACGATCCGTTTTTTTTTGTTTCGTGCAGCCAATGAGAAGAGCCTTGATCAAGATGAACGCGCCGGGACCATTGATACAGTCCCTGTTGCCCGAAAATATGGACAATTCGCTGTCCTACAACGTGAGCAATTACCTGAAACGTCTGAAGAACACGGCGAAGAACGAGTTCGACCGGCTCTGCTCCAAAGTCAGCGAGCTGACGCTCAGCAAGAGCTTGACCAACCCGGGATCCAGCGCGGTTATCGAGGGTCTGCGCGTGACGTCGCGCACCACACTGAAAAAAGATCTGGTGAGTACAGCGCGATTTTTCTTCAGGGCTCTTTTACCACCATCCTTAAAAACCATTGTATTATTATTATTATTATCTTTATTTCAACAGCTGAGCAACGAATTGCGTCTGGAATTGAGCAAGTATCAGGACTTCGCGGTCGGCCTGGTCAAGAATCGCCAGCAGCAGAGGGGAGCGCAGAGCTACCGCAACGCCTTCGACATACCGAGGAAGGCTCTGCTCGACCAGGTGATCAGGATGCGCGCCAACTTTCTCCAGCCGGCGCTGCAGTACACCAAGCTGCTGGACGACGACTACGTGCACTCGATGCCGGTGGCGCAGATGGGCAACTATCAAGAGTATCTGAAGCGCTCGACGCCGCCCCTCAAGGAGATCGAATCTCAGCCTGTCAGGCAGCACATGTTCGGCAATCCCTTCAAAATCGACAAAAGAATGATGGTGGACGAAGCCGATATGGAGCCGGACAAGTCGAAATCGAGGAATCAGGACGACCTACAGAAGGGTCAGAAACGACCGGCGTCCGATCTTTCGCCGGCGGGGGCAGCGATTCGCCCCAAGCGCAAACCGGGACCGCTAGCGCGAGACTTCACCCTGCGAAGGCCGTCGATGTGCTCGTCGACCTCGAGCTCGCCCGCCAGTTCGCCGTCGAGCTCGCCCATTCCCTGGAGAGACGAGATCATGTTTCCGTCGTCGCCACCCACCTCGCCGCCGGCTCTTCTTCCGCCCTTCGTCGTGCCGAGCATCAACAACGTCAACAGATATCCGAATTCCGTTAACTCAGTGCCTAACGCCGCCTCGTACGGTCCGATGATGATGGCGCCGACGACGAGCAGCAACAACAACGCGAATCTGCTGCAACACTCGCCACTGGTGAACGGCACGCTGGGCATGCTCAACAACGTCGCCGCAGCCCTCGAAAGCGGCAACGGCAACAACGGTGATATTAGTGGTGTTGGTGGTGTCGGTGGTGGTGGTGGTGTTGTGTTGAGCAATCACGTCGACGCGAAGAAGTGCGCCAACAAAAGTGACGGGGCGAATAATTTTATGATGAACAACATTAACAGTAGAGGCATCATCGCCAACAAGACTGAAATGAGTCGAGTCGAGTCGAGGCGGGTCGACGGACAGTTGATGTACGACGTCGCCAGTGCGGTGAGACTCGAGGCCGAACTCGAGGGTGTTACGAGCAACGTCAAATCTATTATCGGAACCGGTAATACGAGTAGTTACAATAGTAGTAGTAGTAGTGGTGCCGGTAGAGTGGTGGGTGCCAGAAGTTACAGTGCTAACAAGTCGTCGTCGTCGTCGTTGTCGAGGGCCAATCACGTGGACGAGAGGCCACCAGCGTCGTCGCAGACGCCGCTGATCCTGGCTAGGGCTGCCGCCGACGTCAAGCTAGAAAAGGACAGGCCGCTGTCGAAGAGCAAGCTCGAGAGCATCAGGCAGCACAACAAGGACGTGATGGCCGAGGTGTACAAAGCCGTGCGGCGGCAAAGAACGAGTGAGTACTCTTTTTACATTGTTGTTATTATTTATCTCTTTCGTGAAATCTGCTTTACCGACTTTTACTATTAAACTTGTGCCCCGAAACATAGAGCTTTAAAATTTAAAGCTCGAGTGTCGCAACTCCTCCCAATCACTCGCGTTAAATCAAAAAGAAAAAAAAAATTGATATATAATATTTAAACCTAAAAGTATTTTAACATGTGCCGAACGATATTTATCAAACTGTTTCAGATTTTACCGAGCTGCTTTCTTACTTGTACACGATTCACGGCGACCTCGAGACCAGAGTGTCTTTTTTGCGTAATGTAGCGATCGAGCTGAGGCGCTTCAAGAGGCGCCAGCTCGCCGACGAGGTCGAGGAGTACACCAAGAAGGTCGAAAGGGAAACGAACGGTTATACCGTCGTTGGGAACAAACCAGTATTCAATGGGGCCGCCAAGATAAGGTCCTAAACGGTTTGACGAGGCCTTGCTAGTTGTTGTTGTTGGTTTTTTTTTGGCTTTTAAAAAGACAGTCGTTCGAGAGAGAGAAAAAAAGAACGATGATCGTGTCTTTCTCTCGTTGACCACATATCACCACATGGGAGAGAGTATCTACGATCGAAGACAAGAACGATCAATGACCCCCTTATTTTTTATGTACAGTCGCAAAAACCACGAAAAATGGGGTAAAATAGCCAGCTGACTAATTGATCGATACTTGTCAAAAAAAAAAATCTTGTTATAGTTCGTAATTATTTTTTCTTCTCGAAGAATCATAGCATGTAAGACTTCAAATTTACAATTGTACAACTGGATCAATCTTTTTCTAACGATGATCGTACGTAGTTGACTCAGCGGTAGACTTTATTACGATAAGCTCTTGAGAGAAATTAGAATTTAAATTTAGGTATTTCATTTAAAATTGATATTAGATAGATAAGAGAATTATATTATTTAATTGGCACGGATACCGATCAACAGAAAAATGAAAAAGTATCTGTTTTGACTTGGAGGAAAATACTGCTGCATATTTTACAATGTATATTATTACTAAATTGAATAGTGTAAAAAGTAACCAAGCCTTAAGAGCATTCATTTTTTACGAGATCTGTTCTTGAGAAAATTAAAGTTTTTTTTAATAAAAGCCATCATGCTTGATAAATGAGTTTCTCACGAAATTATGATTGAAAAAATGAAATCAAAAACTTTTATAACAATATCAAACGTCTTGCTTTTTTTGAATCATAAAAATGAATCATGGATTTTAAGTTGAAAAATCATTCTCTGTTCTCCGTAAAAATTTTGAAATCAATTATACTCGTTAGAAGGTTTCGTTATTTATACGTTTTTAAAATTGACTTTTACGATGACGTTCTTGAAACATTGATTTTTCAGAAAAACTAATGAGAATCGTCGTTTTAAATTTGTTATCATTGCAAAATTCTTGCGCAATGCAACGTGTCGACACGCATGTTATTGTTAATTTTTGAGATCTTTGAAGCGTGAAAGGCAGTTTTAAAAAACAAATGAATTTACACACTAAATGAATTGAATGTACACTAATTTTTTTTTTGTTTTTTTTTTTTACCTAAAATTTTGATTCAGTTTGTAAATACGATGGAATTCTCGAAATCAAAACTCGAGATAATAAATCAATGGAATACCTTCCGATAACGGTACAATACAAAAATTGTAGACCAGGCTAAATTATGTTTACGAATTTTTCCCTGGGCGTAAACGAGACGTCGAGTTTACAACATACGCTTACCGGCTGTTTAACTATTTAGCCGTTTACTTTAAGTTCCACTAAGTGCGATTCTCGTTGTTGTAAGTTGATGAATAAATTACATGAGAGAGTCGTGAGGGGACGTAGAAAAAAGAAGATTATTATTGTTAAATTATTATAATGATTATTATCGCCACGATCACTACCTACGATTAAAAATACTTTTAGTACTATTACCATTGCCGCTTTTAAGCTTTACATACAATTATTATCACAATTATAGTCTCTAAAAATTTATTTTGGAAAATTGGGAACTTGCATAGTGATTATTATTTTTTTAAGAATTATTCGATTGATTATCAATTCAAAAAACGAATTGAATTATATATAACGATATATGTGCAAGTGCCCAAAATGACGATGTATTTTAGAATTACGAAAAGAAATTCATTTAAAAAAGTAATGAAGTTAAACGATGTAAAGTATTGTACATTTTTGTATTATATAGATACGTTTAAACTGTAGATGATGAATATATGTAAATAAATGTGTAATGATTCAAACATATTCCAAGCACCATAGTCAACAATTTGCTTTTGAGCTTGTCTTTTTCATTCGTGAACTCTTCATTTCATTATTAATTTTTTTTTTTCGTTGCATTACTTTCATTTTAAAGACTTCCCATATTGCCTCTATAAATAATTTTTCTACTTCTTTTTTTTCTGAAATACCACAACGTGCGTACGATAATGAATGATAGTACAAAACTTGACATTCAGCACAACGTTTCTTACTTACCTTAAATTCATAGCATTCGAGACGAATGTGTGTGTTTTTTTTTGAGTACCTAATCATGTGAATGCATAATTAAAGGTTAATCCTGTGTACATAAAACTCCTGAAACAGGATGGTAAATTTTTATATCAATTTACACGATATTACTGTTAAGGAGAGCTTAAATCAAAGCTTAATTATGCATAGAATTGATGACGATATATATTTTTTTAGCATAGTTTTCACACTAGTCTACAAAAGTGCCAAGCAATCATCGATGAAAATCATTGCTGATCACTTTTACGATTTTGAAAGATGCGAACGACATTCGAGCCAGTAATAAAATAATTATAAGACTTTGGAATTACCATTATTTTTTATCAAGTTCCTCTCGCTTTTCGACGCAGCCGCGTTCGCATCTTTCCCCGACCTTTTTTTTCCTTTATTTTTTCACAATACGAGAGCCAAATAAAGTAAGGGTGTCGAGTCCTTTAAAAAAAAAAAACAACCTTTCAAAGCCTATGATGACAAAATTGTTAAGTGAATGAAACGAATAGAGAAGGTCGAGTCATTCGCGATTGGTATATTTTCACGCGTTGGTCGGTTCGCAAGAGACACACATGTATATTACTGTACAAAAAATAAAATTTTTCAAGTATCGAATAAACTCTATAGATTTCGTAAAAAAAAGGATCTCCTATTCGATTCGTTTGCTGTGATAAATATTGGCTCTGCACGATCATATACGCATTGATCGTGTAGCTGACGATTACATATTATATCAATATATAAATATTATATGTGAATAAAGAATATGAATAAATAAATTGTATACATTTTTTAAGTTTTATTGTATATAAAAGTTATACAAAAGTCGTTTTTGCGACGTGCGATCGATGCGCACGTGGCCTCTGTATAATAATAATAATGAAAATAAAAAGAACCTCTGTGAGACGTTTCCTTTTTACGTTTATATTCATACTTTTTTGCAAATATGCTGTGCAGATGTGCAAAAAGAAAAAGTTATATAAAAAACAAAATAAATAAAATACATTTTATAATTATCGACTTCTGGTTATCATTTACCCTTTTGCACCCTCAACATTTTTAAATTTGAATCGTTGCGAATCTTATAAAAAAAAAACTTTACAATGAGAATTATCGATCTTTCGTCGAACGACGAGAACGAAAACTAATCGCTCGAGGCGCCAATTAAAATCCCTCAAAGTAACAATTAATGGATTTACACGCCGTTTTACACGATGCGCGACTGCACCCAGTTACAATTGAACTACACGGATAATAACTCGTTAAATGGCTTTTAATAGCGAATGCGTAGTGGCCCGCGTTGTAATCCCGATATTGGCAATCGCGTGGCCAAAACGACGCGTCGTTTTATATTTTGAGCAAAACATTTGCGTTTAATCGGAGATAAATTAATTCCACGACTTATTAAAATTGAATTCTGATCTATGACGTCAAACCTGAAGACGGAACGCACGTCAACATATCGACCTGATACGAGAGGAATCGATAATTGACTCGAGCGATTCGAGTTCTCTTTGTAAAGCGAAAAAAACAACATTGAATTTATGCTAGTTAGGCGACGACATTTTCAAAGATTTGTCGAGCTTTTGGAAAGAAGATAGAAAGATTGCTGATTTTAATTATATTCATGCAGTTGAGATGAAAATTCAAGTGGTATAGGCTTTTTCACTTGTGTTTTTTTACAGATTAATTTTCCTTTCAGAAGTTATCAATAAATAAGAACTTGAGCTACCTACTTTGTTGATAAAACAATTGTATAAAATATAATATTTGAAATTTAGTTTTAAGCCTATTGGATATAAAATAGTTTAACGTAAATCCAATTAACACACTATCCCAACATTTATCAATGATTAATAAATGTGTAGCACTACTTCCAATTGATATGATGTTATCATAAATTAGAGGGTTTTTTTTTAAATATGTTATTAACAAGTTGATGTCTCTTATAAGAATAAAATAATTAACTCTTTTATTCATTAATTCTCAAAAGTTGAAACGACAAGAGCAGTGACAATAGATCATTTTACATCTTGATGCAACGGTTTAATTTTTTTATTAAAAAAGTTTTCTATTATTATACATAATACTTAACGCTATTAAATGCTTAACATTAAAATATAAATACTATTAAATTGTATCCAGGCATGATTGTTTCTCACGAAACTTGCAGCTTCAAAAGCTCATATTTTCATAAAAGTAGTGTACAACACTACATTCATCAGCCTTATGACAAGGATAAAACTATTACAAAAATAGTCTACGGTTTTTGTTAGTTGTCATCGATTTTCCACTTTGAATCGCCCAGCACCAGCAGAGTCGAAAGAAATTGGTTGTACTTGTCGGATTCTGCAACAAAGCAATGAAAATAGATTCATATCGTGTAAACCAATTAGGGTTAATTTTTCATAAACACACACCCACGCAATAAACAATTCAAAGTACATTACGGTGGGCACTAATTCACTCTACTTTATGTTCATCATAATTACCAAAATTAGCGCTGAATTCCGGTGGGAAGTAGTTGTACTTGTGCACGGTGAGGGTGGACTTGGTCACCGCCTTGCCGTAGACCTCGAGATAGCCCTCGTAGCCGGTGAGGGGCTCGGGCAGATTGACGTTGACGGACATCTTGTCGGTGGTCTCGATCTCCACCGCTTTGCCGTTGGCACCGACCTTTTCAATAAATGAAGACAAAAAGATGAAAAAAAACACTCGAAAAATTTCGCCGGGTTTAGGTTACTACGCGCCAGTAGCAGCTAGCTTACGTTCTTGATCTCGCCTATCAAGATGACGGTATTGTCGACGAAACGGGACAATTGCGAGCCGGTGATGCGCGTGTAGCACCCGTCTGCCGTAACCATTTTGCTGTTGTTGTTGTTGAATAATCGGACTCGAGACACAGAAAACAAACACCCTTGGCTCGCGCGTACGCAATGTGACTGTACAACTTCTCGCAAATTTGCCGTTTTCCCTCCTTTTTGCATCGGCCGCGCAGCGCGCCACAGTCCACAGACAGACAGCAACCAGCAGCAGTTGTCATTCCATCTCTCTTTCTCGCCTGCGCTAAAATATACACGTATATCCTCAGCAGCCAACCAAGAGAAATTTTTAAGGGGGTCGAGGACCGCATGCGCACATGAGTCATCCTTCCAAGTCAAATCATCATCATCATCATCGTCGTCGTCGTCGTCGTCGGTGCGTGCAAATAACACACTGTACGATCATCGCTGCTCGCTCGCCGCAGCACTGCAACAGCAGCAGTAGCAGCAGCAGTAGTAGTCGTCGTAGTAGTGTAGATAAGCATAGTAATAATACAGTGTGTGTGTGTGTGTGTGTGTATACAGACTCCGAAGTAGTTGTGTTCGCGAGAAAATCGCCGCCCCAGCAGCAGCAACATAACTCTCTGCCGTGCAGACCACGACGGCCGCCGCCGCCGACGTAGTACGGAGTCGGACGCGCATATAAACGCTGTGTTGTTGATATAACGCATGTATATATAGTACGTAGCGTCATTTTGAATATATATGTGTGTAATGTGTGTGTACATGTATAATACATAATAATAAACATTACGACGACGACGCTTATGTGTGTGACACGGGGGGTCCGAGCTTATAAACAAAAATAATTCTTCCGACTCCTTTCCTTTTAACCTAGAAATATAATGTAAGGGAGTGTTCGCGATAATTTTTTTGTTGTTTCTATGTGAATATACGTGAATCGTCGTGCAATCTCATCTCTCTTTCACTCCTATACTGTCTCTCGATCTCCCTCTTCCCGTTGTATTTTCGGGTACAACATTAAATACACCTATATATTCGCTTGTACATATCCGTGTGTGCGACTCTCGCTCACTTGCTCTTTTTTCTCTTCTTTTTTTGCGGCGTGTCTCTCTCCGCACATACATACACGCATGTGTGTTTTTATACGTGCACAAGAGAGTGTAATCGCCGATTACATTATCTGTATATATTGGTGCATAAAGTGTAGAGAGTAAGAGTAAGAGAGAGAGAGAGAAGAGCAGCGCAAAAGAGAGACAGAGAGAGAGAGAGAGAGACAAGTTATTATTGTCTATTGCCAAGTTGTGCGTTTCGCGACGACGACTGCTTGGGATTCTTCTTCTATTGTATCATACGACGCTCTCGGTGCTTGAGCCTGTGCTTATACATAGATATAATACATGTACGCAACTGCTACTGTGCATACGAGTATGTGCGTACGATATAATCAGAGGAATAGGTGAGCCGCCGCCGTCGCCGCCGCTGCATTTTTGTCTCGTTGTCCCAAAGGGTTGTGCCTCTGCCGCGCGATGTGTGTGTATACATAGTGAGCGCTCGCTTGTGTTTATATGAAAAATCAACTTTCTTTTTTCCCACTTCCCCCAGCTGCTGCTGCTGTAGCTAATGTATACTGCTGCTCTGCTCTGCTCTGCTCCGTGTTCTCATCTTGTGCGCCTGTGAGTGTGCGTGCGTGCGAGTCAGTGTGCGTATGTGAATTCCTATGTGAATAAAAAATTGAAATTTGAGAGATTGTCTTGTGTGTGTGCGCGATCCATCGTTTCGGCGATTATAAAAAAAAAAAAGTTAAATAGCTCTGAGGCCGCCGACTCGTCGAACGCGCACACGGTGTAAAGTGTGTCTGTGTGTGTGCATGTGTGCATGGAGAATGCAATGAAAAGAGAAGAAGAAGAAGAAGAAAACTATATAACGTTCAATTTTATAAATGACTCATGAGTCACTAATTTAAAGAAACTGAAAGATTCAATGTGTGTAACTTTCGTGTGGCTATTATCAATTGATCAATCTCTCTCGCTCTCTCTCTTTTGACTGTATTGCTTATAGTCAGTTCAGGGCCCCGTCATGCTTTTATTTCTTATGCTCGCTGTTTGAGATTGCACAATGTACACGCAACTGCTTTGACATTATACGAATCAATTATGAGAGGTTTAGGACCTGACCACAGTGCATAACTCAAACGAATTGATTGTTTTTTTTATTACAGATTCATGGACTGCTAGTACCCTGCTGTGAAATTTTTCATTAATCGTTGAACCTCTCTGTTAAGTTTTTAAAATGACTGAGTACAAGCTTGTTGTTGTTGGTGCTGGTGGCGTTGGAAAATCAGCCCTCACGATCCAGCTTATCCAGAATCATTTTGTTGACGAGTACGATCCCACCATTGAGGATTCGTACAGAAAACAGGTATGCATTTTTGTTCTATTTTTGTTGCTATAGATTTGTTATGCAGTCAATCATGATTGTTTGCTTATTTTAGGTTGTCATTGATGGAGAAACCTGTTTGCTGGATATTTTGGATACGGCAGGTCAGGAAGAATACAGTGCAATGAGGGATCAGTACATGAGGACGGGAGAGGGTTTTTTACTTGTATTTGCTGTTAACTCTGCCAAAAGTTTTGAGGTAGCAATTAATCTATATTTTCATTCATGGATGATTTTGACAGTTCATAAATAATGTAGCTATCTATAATTTTATCTGAATTTCCCATAAATAGGATATAGGAACATATCGTGAACAAATTAAGAGGGTTAAAGATGCTGAAGAAGTGCCAATGGTACTAGTTGGAAACAAATGTGATTTACAGCCATCTTGGGCTGTTGACATGACACAAGCGCGCGAAGTTGCCAGGCAGTACGGAGTTCCTTTTGTTGAAACCTCTGCAAAAACCAGGATGGGAGTAGACGATGCATTTTACACTTTGGTAAGTGCTGTCATGATAATAAAATAAAAAATTCAGTGTGCAGTATTAATAATTTTTTTATATTGTCTACAAAATAATTTTTAGTTAAACTAGAGATAATAGTCAATGACGAAATTTAAAGACATTAATTAAACTATTTTTATCACATAAAATCGCATGCTTTTGAAGTAAATGTGTTCTAGAAATTATTCAGTTTTACAATACGAAATTCTACTAACATAAATTAACAATAAAATTTTTTACATCAGGTGCGAGAAATACGTAAGGATAAAGAAAAAAGGGGCAAAGAAAAAAGGAAGCGTATGAAAGCCGGCAATTCGAGTCGCAGAAAACATCGGTGCACTATCCTCTAATTTTACTAGAGGATAGATACCAAATTTGATTTTTGAAAGAACATTTGCATATACTTTTCACTTGAGTCACGAAGAAAGTGAAAAACAGTGCAAAATTGTACAATATTTTACCAGTTTTAAAAACTTTTGTAACTGCTAATGATCAATGCAATTTACAGTAAATCGTTGATGGAACTTTCTATTGTTGACGATGAAAATATCTTTAAAATTGAAATTCTGATTACCTGCTCCTTATGATTCTGGCATAAGGATACAAATTATTTAATGAACGATGAAGTAATATTATTTTTCCAAGTGTTCAATACTTGCTTAAGTGTTTTTTAAGTATTGGTATGATAAGTGTAGTTATAGCTATATTGATCATGATTGTATTAATTTTTTACTCTGTGAATTTGTTATGAATATAAACTCAATGGTAAAGTTGAAAAATGTTGCACAAACTGTTGTTCGTTTTGATAAAATCATTCAGAAATATTGAAATGAAGGCAATAAATATTTTACTGTGATTATCTGGCCTCTAATATCAACAAATACATTGGTACAGAATTTTCACAATTTGTATGCATATATGTGTAAGAATATGCATGCAATGTCATCAGCATAATTAAATCATTTAAAACAGTATTTTGAATATTGTGCATGCATTTTTGTACATTCATTTAAAATTACCATTAAATACGAAAGGCATTGTACAAAATTCAAAATAACATGGGGCACAATATAAAAAGATTTAAGAAATAATTGAACAGCTTACTATAAATCTTAAGATCAATCTGGACTTTGTTTAGAGAGTGGAGATGCAGAATTGTCTCGTATAATGAATTCATTATTGTATTTCGTGCTTGTGCATACTTTTGTATTTAAAAAATATTTTTTAATCAAATTAAGATAAAATAGCCAGTAGTGCATCTAAAAAAAGTAAAAATCAAGAAGTCTAGAACGATGAGCAAGTGACCATTCTCAATAAGTCATTCTCTGTTACTTTCTGAGATGCGTGTATGATTCTTTATTCTCTTGAAATCTTTATTCTAAACATTTTTAACTATTCGTTGAATGGTACAAAAAGCATGATATTGTATTTTAATAAATTTCGATGATGCGAACGGGATAACAAAGGTACTTGCACCGCATCAAAAAGTTAATATTCAATTGACAAAATTTATTTATATTTGTACCCTTGAATTACCTTTGTATACATACTAGTATAACTATGTAACGTTTAAGTAATCGCTAACGATTTAAAAAAAAGGACGAAAAACAACAAAAAGGATAAGATCGAATGATTGAACTCACTTACCAATAAGAAAATTGAAACTTGTATATAGTTTTTAAGCTCGCTGCAAGTATACAGAGTCGAAGACGAACGAAAAGAAAAAGAAAGCACAACAGGACTTCTTCTATGTGATATAATAAGTGAGCGCACGTTAATGAGAGAGAGAAAGAGAGAAATAGATGCATGATAATGATGAGTCTTGTTGAAAACACGACGATTTGTGAGAATAAGATAATGCATATTCCATTTTTCGAATGCCGCGAAAACGTGAACTTTTGTGAGTGCTGCGCGCGGTCCTGTGTTCTTCTCTCTTCGCCGAATTTTTTTCTCTCTTTTCGATTACTATACATGCACACACCGATAACTATATCTATTTAAATCTAACGACTTATATTATTATCATTGTGCATAATTACGAATTAGATTCGTTTTTAAAGCCCGTATTTTAATTACTTTTTTTACATATATACTTCATCTGCGTCTATTATATATACTATATGAAAAGAAAAGTTTTGTATAACAATTCATCGTGTAGATTGTTTGTTTGTTTTTTTTTTACTTTTTTTTTTAGTAATAATTATGATAATCCATCAGTCTGCGATCTTCATACCGAAGGATTGTAATATACCTGCTCTTCCAATGATGACTCTTATTGCCATTGTAATGCAATTGTATAAGAATGAAACGTGCAAATACACATTTTTTAATCTATTGATACACCTCTTGTGTTTTGATCTCGTTTTTTCTTTCATTTCAGCACGTACCAGCGTTTAACTCCCACTTTTCCTCGCGAGTTAATCATCGGCTCCGAATGACTCAGACGACATTCCTCGAGAGTTTTTCTCTCTCTCTTTCAATTTATATCTGAAATAGTGACTAATTTTTCGAGTTTGGCGCTAGTCGCGTCGTCAACAACACAGCAGCAGCTAATAATTGCGTTGCTCGCAAGTAAACAAGCCTCTATTACTATAGAGCTACGACTTTTTTCTACGACTGGCCGCGAAATTGCAAGATGATGACCAAGTACGTGGTGATCGATCCGGCCATCTAGAACGAAAAAATTTTTATTCGTATATATATTGTTATATAGTACCGATAACCAATATATCGCAAAGACTCGGACTTACGGACACGAGTAGTGACTCATCGATCGTGAGCAGGCCATAGACGCCGATTCGCGCGTCCGCGTGCAAGAGTTGCATGGAAAATAGATTCAACTGCAAAGAGAGAGAGAGAGAGAGAAAACGATAAAAACGTATCATTAAACTATGAAATATAATTTGAATATAAAAACTCATAGAAATTAAAGAGTTGAAAATATTATAATTAAAGTCATAACTAATAATAAATGTTCAATCATTAAATCAATAGAAATTCACTTTATTATAAATCTGAATATTGGGGAATTCTTCTCAACGAATAATATCAGTCAAGAATTATAAAATTTAGCAATAAGTTTTTATACATTTTAATACTAATAATTCTTAATTGATTTAAATTTAGAAAATTTTTTCTATAAAGTATAAAAAAATTTAATTTGAAGAGACATTAAAATACATAATGAAATAGTTTAAAAAAATTAGTTCATTTAAATACCTTACATATAATAGTGTTTTTCAAGAAATTTGAATTATTACAGATTAGAGAATAAAACTAAAATTGATTATTGATTTGATTTAAAACCTAAAATTCTGATAATAAATATTATTAAATCCAATTAATATAATGAAAATAAATATTTTTTGATTTTTTGATCTAAAATAACCACACGTAAAAAAGGTGAACTAATTTATAAATTGTATAATAAAAGTAATTAATTTTTTTTATTGTCACATTATACCTCGCTGATGATCGCCGGGTCTTTGGAGACGAGCTGAAGCGAGATCTCGTTGACGATACCGCTGGTACGTTTGCTCTGTGATAATGCATAAAATCAGCTCATTGTTTCTTTTTTCCTGTCGACAATTATTTATACCTCTTTGACGGTGCCAGTGGCGCTCCAGGCCAACAAAATAATATGAAAAACGAAGGGCAGCGCGTAAACGAAGCAACCGATCCAGCTGTCGTTGTTCGGCTGCATGGGCTTGGTGATCCAGTAACCGGCCAGCAAAGCCGACATCAGCACGTTCGGCAGGCAGACCATCATCGGTAGAGAAAAAAAAGCCGCGAGATCTCGCACGGCCTCGGTGCAGCGGCTGTGCAGTAGACGCGCCAGGCGCACATCGACGGCTGTTGCTGCCGCGGTCGTCGTCGTCGACGTCGACCAGATCCTGGACGAATCGATCGTCTCGTCGAGTCTCGCATTGACGAGCTCGTACAGATGCCGGACGAGGACGAGACTGACGGTGTAGCGCAGAAGTGTGGCGTGCAGGACGAAGTTGGAGTAGTACAGGGTCAGGGAGAGCCAGGGCCGGGCGCTCACGTGATTGATGGTGCCGACGAACCAGGCCAGGTCGACGAGGCCGCTCACGAGCACGAGCTTGCCGAGTCTCAGGCAGGGCGATCGATTCTGGAACCTGGACACGATGCAGGCTAATTTTTCGACGATGGCCACGTCCCTCGATTGATCCAGGGCGAAGATCAGGAGAACGAGGCCGGCGCTCGCCGTGGCGCAAACGTCGCTGCCCGTGTTGAAGACCTTCTCGAAGGGCGAGATCGTCGCGTCGTCGTCGTACGTCTGTCTGAGTATGTAGCTCATCGCATGGTAATTCATGGGCAGAGTCAGGCACAGCATGGCCAGATTGAAGACGAGGCCGAGGCGCGATTTTCTCGCGTAGTAACCATGATTATTGAACAATTTATTATTGTTGCCGGAAGAGCGAGGACGATCGTAGGTGATGCACGCCGTGCCGAGGAGTTTGAAGAAGTAGAATATGCACTTGGCCAGCAGTGCCTGATTCTTCAAGGCCCAATTTTCCAACATTTTCTTTGATGCTCCCCTTCGTGTCTCGTTTTTCTCACTTTATGTAAGCGAAGAATTGCTATTACATTTATATTCGTCGGCTATCGCGATCGATCTCGATGCACTTACGACTAAGTAATTGAATTAGTTTTACCAGCGAGAGAATCATATTTATTATGAATCGAATGCACTTACTGAAATTATACACGAATTTGGAGTAAATGCAGGGACACTGATGTAATTGATTGAAAAGGTCGACTAACAAAGTGTCAATGACTTCAATTGTTTGAAGTCTAAATAGCTAACGAAGAAAAAAGTTATCCCATAATAAATTTGAGTAAAAATAATTTCAAGATCGTTATTTTTTGCTAACAAGATGTTTTATTGTAAAAATTAGATTATAATCCATGTTATAATTCACATCAACTGATTGAATTATAATTCATGTAGTTATAATACATTTTTGCATGTTTGCGTTTGAATGCCTAGGTGATTCACCTAAACGGACTCCTGTACTGGTGGCTCATAACCCTCTGGTCTGTCGACTTTGGTACCGGCTTCGCCAGTCTCTCCTCCCTTGCTGCTGCCTCCGTCACCGTGGAGCTCGAGCAACTTGCTAAGTTCGAAGCGTGGCTTTTTCAGAACCTTGACCTGGAACATTCATAACAAAATAATGAGTAATTTTTTTTCAACAAAGAATAAGTTGATAAATGTTATACTAAAATTTACTGACTTCATAAAGATAGATGTTAAAAAAATTAGATAGAATAATTTACCTTGCGGATGTAGACATCGTGCAGGGGGTAGATGCCTTGGCAAGCCTTCTCAATATCCTTGGCGATGGCATCAGGCAAGAGCTTGCTGACAACACCTTTAAGGTCGCTCTTGGTCACATCCTCAGTGATGATGTCAACCATCTTCCTGCGGATACTGCGAACCTAAAAATTAATAAAAATATTTAGTTCATAGATGAAAACAACTTAAATTATAACAATATGTAAAAAATGAAAGCAAATATTTCACAAATTTGAAGAAGATATCATTAATAAGAGAAATAATGGAAATTTGGTTAAAGTTTCTTTTTGCACTTTCACAAGAGATATTACAATACTTTGGGAATTAGAAGCTGTCAATAAATAAACTATAGAATAATACATGCTTTATGAATTTTTAAGCCATCAAGTACTGTTGTGTTAGCTTGATACAATATTGATCAAGACTTGTAGTGTTCAATCAAGTAAAACTTACTTGTGAGTGCTGGGCATAACAAGTCTTTCTGGAGGACTGTGGGTCCTTGTTTGTGAAACCAATGCAGAAGATTCTCAAGCTGTATCCATCAGTGGTCTTGACATCTACAACAGCCTCGATAAGAGTTTGCCATTTCTTGACCATTGATTTCAACTTATCAGTGGTGAGATCCATGCCGTGGAAGTTGGTAAGGAGATTGCGTCCTTGCACATCTTCAGCAATAAGTTTGAATTTGCGGAAAGATCTTTCAGCATCATTGTCACTCTGCAAATCAGCCAGTGAAACTTCAAAGACACGGTGTTTAAGGCCCTCGGAAGCGATTTCTGAAAGTGATAATAGATTTTAGATTCATATCTAAGAAGAGTAAAAGCAATTGAATCAGCTGGCAGTTTTTCATGATCATATTATGATGAGGTCTGGGTATTTTATGTAAACATGTAGGCTTATAAACATATTTTAGTACATACTTGTTCCTTGGGTTCTGTTCACCAGGGTCTTTCCTACTTGACGGACAGTGAAGACCGATGGGGCCTTAACATCATACCAGTCCTTACGGGTGAATGGGTCAATGCTGAAAAATTAGAATATTTGATGGTTAGCTCATTACAGCTTATTAAAATCCAACTATTTACTTTAGTAAGAACTGTTGCATTGACAAAAAACATTGCTCAGTTGCAACAAGACACTTGTAAAACAAACATTTTTCAAAAATAATTATCAAAAGGTCATTTGTTTATTCGTTATAGAAATGCACGTGTGGCACGTCACATGTAACCGCATGCAGGCTATGAACACCACGCGAAGATTTAGCGACACCGGACTTTTACAATAGAGATAAACGCGGGTGGTAATTACATTGACAATCGTAACTTACATCTTCTTCTTGAGCCCTTTCTTTCCACCCTTAGAAAGCCCTTTATTTTTACCGACAGCCATGATTGCAAGATACGGTGTTTTAGGTAGAAAAAAGCCTCGCCGGGAGCGGAGAGGAAAAAGGTAGAGATGTAGTGGCGCGACGGCGCGTCGGTTTCATCCATGCGATTGCGCCGCCATCGCGTACGCCGCGAATGAGCGAAGCTCGATCGTGCGCGAAAGTTCAAACGTAAAGACGTTTTTCTTGAATTTTTTAGAATTTTTTTTTGAGGATCGTGTACTTAAAAATCAGAAAATCAAAACTTTTTGCAATTTATTAATTCACTTTATTTCGTATGTAACTACTCGGATTATATAAATTATTGGTATTCTTTTCTTTATTTTACTTTAAACGACCGTAACACTGATTGTTGAACAAACGAATCGCGATTTATGAGCTTCGGCCGGCAGCGGCCAAGCAAATATGCCATAAATCTTCGTTCGTCAGACTCTCGATGATCATTTCACAGCAAAGAATCGGCAGTCGATCGTTCGTCAGCTCCAAGAAACAATCCAGGGCCCAACGGCGAAAAAATCCTCTCGATGGCAATTCCGCCTCGAACTCCGACGATTTGTCGGCGAACAATCCGTGCTCGGCGAAAAATTGCATGATCGTCAGGGCGTCGTCTCGGACCGGCTCGTAGCCTCTTCTCTCGAGTCGTTCGACGACGGCCACGGCCTCGAACGTCAGTCTCGGTTTCGAATCGAGCCTGTCGTTCTCGAGATCCTTACCGAAGTAGCTCGAGGCGGGGAAAACGAAGCTGGACAGATCGGCGCCACGATCCAAGAGTACATCGACTACCCTCGGCAAGAGATTGGCCACTGCAAATTGAAGAGGTGTGCGGCCCTCCTTGTCCTTGGCATCGATCAGCACCGATACGTGCAATTCGTCGTTGATCTCGAAGAACGTCGTCGCCAAGTCGTCGTCGTCGTTATCTCCTTGGCAAATTGTGTGCAGAGGCGTCTCTCCCTCCTCGTTGGCCAGATTAGGGCCGGCGCCTCGTCTCAGAAGCAGCTCGACTATCTTTTTGTGGCCGCGGATCAGGGCCAGGTGCAGAGGTGTGTTGTTCGAGTTATCCCGAGATTCGATCGGCACCGGCTGATTCAATCGGTCGCAGACCTCGAAAAATCTCTTCGCCAAGTCGACGTCCTCGACCTCTCTCCCGCAAACGAAGTGCAGCGGAGTCGATCCGTTCTTGTCGGCAAAGTTCGCGTCGGCGCCTCTTCGCAGCAAAAATTCGACCAAGTTCTTGTTGCCGTAGTATATCGCCGTGTGCAACGGCGTACTGTCCAATCTGTCCCGGGCGTCGACCTCCACCCGCCGATGCAACTCGTCGTTGATCTGGAAAAACATCCTCGCCAAGTCCTCGTCGTCGCCGTCTCTCAGGCAGACGATGTGCAGAGGAGACAATCCATTGTCGGTGGCCGAGTTCGGATCGGCGCCTCCTCGCCTCAGCAGCAGTTCGACCTCCTTCTTGAGCCCGTAGTGTAGGGCATGGTGCAGCGGGGTGCCACCCATTTTGTCTCGGGCATCGACTCGCACCGGCCGATATCTTTCGTCGCTGAGCTCGAACAACATCTGGGCTAAATCGTCGTCGTCGTCGTCATCGCCGCCGTCTCTCTGCTGCTGACAAATTACGAGCAGAGGACTCTCTCCAGCCCCGTTGGGCATGTTCGGATCGGCACCGTGTCTCAACAGCGATTCGACCACCTTCTTGCGTTTGTGCTTCAGAGCTCTGTGCAGTGGCGGTTCAACTGAGCCGCCGAGACAATTGGGATCTTGGCCGAGCTCCAGAAATTTCTCGACTATTTCGTCGTAGCCGTACTCGCAGGCCACATGGAAATGCGTGAGGCCCTCGTCGTCCATGTAATTTACATCAAATCTGTGGTAAATTTTGAACAGATTATGGAGGACTTCGAATTCATCGTTTCTAGCCGCGCAATGCACAGCGGTGGTGTGACGCAACTGTGGCTTGCCGTCTTCGTCGAGCTCGGGCTCGTCCTTGTAGCCGCTGCGAGCCACGAATTCAATGAATTGTTCTTCTACGTAACAACTTCCATTTGCGAACGAATATTTTATTGAATCCAAGAGAAGACACTCGATCTCTTCTTTTCGAAAAATGTCTCGGAGGTTGGGAAGTTGGCCCTCCCAATCGATGATGAAAGGATCAATTTGATCAAGGAATTCGTGTCGCTCATTTTCGATATCCCAATTGACCTTTTCGCGTAAGCTCTTCAACATTTCCAACTGTTTTTCGTTATTAAAATTCATATCGGATTCGTTGTAGTACACGGACTGGGACATCGATCTGTACTCTCACACAAAAACAACACAAACGCAAACAATGTAAAATATTAACCTTTTTCGTTAGAAATCACTGGCTGCAGTCGTCGACGCGTTCTTCGTTGTCGACGCTGCGGCGTCGTAACTTGCCTGCACTGAACTGCGATTTGCGAATGACTCGATGTGTGCTGCGCGTAATTGCCAAGCTGCGTTTGCACTTCGCAGCTTCCTCAATCCTCATAACTCACCCTGTCGACCAGAAAATCTTGTGTCGCGTATCACGAAACGAGATTGGAAGTATTGAAACTCGTTGATCGCGACGTTATCTCAGATTGTCTGGCAAATCAGCAATGAACTCGATATTTAATGTACGTAGGAACTGGATCTGATGTATTTCAAGTGTATTTCATATTTAAAATACATAGTTTATTTCAAGAGAATATATATCAACAAAAATAAACATATAAAATATATTATTTAAAATAGAATCCTATATGAATATATAATTTTCAGGAACAATAAGTAAATAATTCCAAAATATGTAATGCTTATCACCCAATGAGATATAACATGTGTAAATAAAATAGCATTTTGATAGTACTAATTCTATATACAAACTAATTTTTCATAAAAACTAGTACTTTTGCGAAACAAGTTTATATGAGGGATTTTCGAAAAAAAAATTTTTTTTATGTTTTTTTTTAGTTTTGTCATATTTGTCCTAAAACAAACTGGTTTTTTTAAAATAAAAGTAATACTTTTTTTAAGGAAGAGCTTTTAACCTTTGATTTAAGATAAAAAGTGTAAAGACTCGCCGTATGTTTGAAAAGTTAAGTTTTAAAATGAAATTTGGTTTTTATGTTTTTTTCTTTTTTCTTAGTTTTGTGTTGGTTCATGTTTAAAATTTATTATGTGTCAAAACATTGTTTATGGATGGATTAAGGATGAAGCCAGAAAATTCGATTTAGGGATAAACGAAGAAAAAAAATTTTTTTTCGATCTTTAAAAAATTTTTTTTTTCGGGAAAATTTTTTTTTGTTTCTTTTTCGTGTCGTTTGGTTGAGACATAATTCATAATTGAAACTGTTTTGTGAACAAATTAGAGAAGATGATATTAATATTTCCAAATTTTTTTTTATTTGAGGGAACTACCTTAATTGTTACGTCATCGTGAAAAAATTCGATAAAAATTATATATCAAAGAATAGAAGAACGTTGGCAATTGATTCCACGAACAGAAATAATTTATGATTGAAACTGTTTTGTGAACAAATTAGAAAAGATGATATTAATATTTCCAAATTATTTTTTAGTTAAAAAAAAATTATGACGAAGCTACTTGCCAATACATTGGCAGCGGTTTTTTTGTATGTGAATTTAGATACTTTTATAGCGAGTTACAAATTTAGCGATTTGACTAAATAATGTCGTACTGCGTGGCATTGGGAGAGTTGACGCGAAATGCCACATTATAAAATAAAAAAAGTACAAAGATATGACTGAAATTATTTATATATATTTTTAAAACTTATTTCAATACTTTGCAATAATTATATGATATACCGTTGACTAGTGTTGTTTTTATCATCGGGACTTGAGAGCGCTGTATTATGAGTTCATCTAAATGTATGCCTATGCATACTGCTGTTACGTGTGCGCAAATCACACGCGGTAGTTGAAATTTTAATTTAGGGGCGTCGATTAAGACAACAGTAAAAATAAAATTTCTTTTAAAGTAGATAATATTCGACCGTCCAATTCAGTAGAGTAAATCAAAGTAGACTCAGTATTGCAGTACGGGGATCGTGGAGGTGGACTTAGTTTGGCCGGGAATCGTTTACAGTGAAATGGACTTATCTCGTTAGGCACGATGTTATATTTAACGATAGGTGCTCTTTTCAGCTTTTGTGACACTTGTATCTTAAAGTAGACATAACATATATGTAATTCAAGTCATAAACTCGATTTCGAAAAAAATGGAGTTATCTGGTTAGCCCTTTCCACCACAGATTTTATTTTGCTTGACACTCCATTATATAAACATACACGAAATGTAAAAAAATGTCGATGAATTTTAAATTATAATATTGTTTATAACTACTTTCTCGAATAAACATATGACTTTCAAGAGCTTGTTGTAAGTTGGGCGTTCGACCGGCTGGTCGAGCGGTGGAGGTGTCTTAAAAAGTGCCGTGCGGCAGCGAGTCGCACGGGCTTTTTACTTCTTATGGTACCGGGGCGTCAATCGACGGTAGAGGTCGGTTCCTCTGTGCCGAAGTATTTGAGGAATCGACGGCGCAACTTCCTCTCCTTGATCTTCTCAGCGGCTGTTCGTGCCCTCTCTCGAGCCAACCTCTCTCTCTCCTTCTTGCCCCTCAAGTCGTTGAGTTGCTG
>CACVKI010143746.1:0-25609 GCA_902732785.1 Trichogramma evanescens | reverse complement strand
CATTTTGTTATAAATAATAACGAAGGTTTCGGACCAAGTTTATATCATTGTAGACTAGTTCAAGAGTGTTGTCATAAAATTTCATCCAAAAATATGATTACTCTCGGAGATATCGCGAGTTGAAGTTGAAATTCGGTAAAATTCGTTTTATGAAAAAACAACGGTTTTTTACAATTATTTATATGTGCTAATATATCTAATTTTGTCTAACTTTTTACAGTAAGTGCTTCTAGGTGTTACCTTTCAAAAAAACCATGTTTGAACCGGTTACAAATTTGTAACGGTTCGGGGGTCAAAATTGTCATAATCTGCAGGCTTATATGGCCCGAGTATCGTACTCAATTTTATAGCACTGAGCTAAGTTCGCATTTATGCCCCGCAGTGCTATAAAAACATTTTCTATCGATGAAAAGTGGGATTCAAAACATTTCAGTTTGACTTGACAAAAACTCCCATACTTTTTTAATTTATATATAATTTTAAGATGCATAGAAGTCTATTATACGGTGAAAATGGAAATAGTAACTGTAATTTTGCTTAATTTTATAACAACGATCGTTAAATAAATAATTAAATATCGTTAAAGCATTAAAGGAATTCTAATAATTCAAATTATTAGCCAGCTCGAGTCCGAAAATGTTCAAGCTGACCCAAAATTGGTATTGTGAAGTACTGATTTTAGCTACTTACCAAAATAGTTTTTGCTTGTATCAAGTCTTTCATTTGTTTGTCACAGCTTGATTTTAGTTCTATAATTTCTTCTTGGAGCTCAACGTATAAATCGCTTGAATTTTTTAATTTTTTTCTTGTATCTGAAAAGTAATTTATATTTCATTAGCAATTTTTTAGAAAAACAATTAAAATGAAATGTTTTCTAATAAATAGTTATAAATAATATTATAAATAGTTATTAATACTTATAGTTAATTAATATTATAATAGTTATTAATAGTTATTATTATTAATAGTTATTAATACCTTCAAGTTCCGCATAAATTATTTCCTTTTCCGTTTCTTTTTCAGAATGTGCACTTTTTAAATCCTCAAATTCAATCATTATTTTCTTGCCATCTTGAATAGATTTTTCAAGTTGCGCATTGGTTTTCTTTAGATCTTGATTTTTTGTATCTAAAAGTAACTTGAAAGATTCCGAAAGTTCTTTAATTTGACGTGAGTTTTCTTCTTTTAATTTTTCTAAAACCCCCTCTTGCGAAATAAATAAGTTATGATGTTCTTGTTTAAGTTCTAATGTTTTTGATTTTATGAGTTCATCTTTCTCTTTTAGTATCGTTTGATGCTCATCGATAAGATTTTTGATTTCATTCTTACTTTGTTCTTTGAAATTAACTAATGATGTTGCTAAGGTCTGCATACCTACTTCCATTTCGTCTGTTTTTGCTTTACATTCATTTTGAATTTTCTCATATTGTATGATTTTTTCATTCAGCATTTTTTTATTATTAGTTAACTTTTCGTGTAAATCTCTATGTAATTGTTCTTGAGCACCAATTTTAGTATTTTGATCATTCAATTGATCATTTAATTTTTGCAGTTGTACCTCATAGTTTTCAATTGTCTTATTTTTTTCATGAATCAATTTCGAAAGTTTTTCATTATCATTTTTTAAGGTTTCATAGCTTATTTGTAATTTTGTAATCTGATGATTTTCCTCGTTTGCTTGTGTTTGATTATTGCTCCTTAGTTTTATTAATTCTTCTTCAGTTTCAAATAATTTTGTATTTTCTTTTTCAAGTTTAATAATTCGTTCTCGTTCTTCAAAAAGTTTTTTTTCTAGATCTTTGACTTTAGATTCATATCTTGAAATTGTTACCTGTTTGTAGAATTGTTTGTCGATCAAACATATTAAAATTACTCAAATTATAACGATATTTAAAAATTTCTTAATAAATTTTGGATTGATTCATATATTTATAACTTAAAATTATATATAAGGAATTCTCAGATAACGTTAGAAAATGGCTTGAAAATTTAAAAAAAAAAAATTTTTTTTAAGTACATTCTTATGACACACATTTTCATCAGTGTTAAGGTATATGAAGTGATAAAAAATGCGGTCACTCATTTCAGAATAAATTTTTTTATAATGGCAAAATAGCGAGAAATGGACGAAAAGTAGTCAAATAATTAGTCTAAAATTTCTTCAATTTTGTCATGCTCAGCATCGTTAATCTTCATGATTCAATACGACAAATTTTTTGTGATGAGTGGCCCATGCTATGCTCTAAGTATGTACGTCTGTACATTTTTTATTTCAAGTGACACCTTGTTTTGCGACATCGCATTCGAGATTTTAGCTGAAAAGCTACAAATAAACCTTTGAGGCCAAACTGAGGAAAATTTTCTTCTCTACAGATCTAACAAAATTTAAAATTATTTTTCAATAAATTGTCATTGAATATAAACGAGGCATAAGTACAGGAATCACGTACCAAAACAATTTTTTTAATAAATATACAAGTGTCCGTATATATGTTATGAGTCTACGATCAAGACATTACAAAATCATTAAATTCAATCAAAATTCTTACAAAGATTTGATGCGCAGAGAAAAGAAAAAAAGTTTGATTCACTATTTTTCTCAAATATAAATAAATAGTTATTATATTTTTCATTTTTACTATAATAACATTTTTTTTACTTATATGTAAATTGACATTTTAGATGGGCAAGAAATTGAACCCTCCTTTTTCCCTGTGGGCAATGTTTTGGTATAGGCCGGGTGCATGAGACCTGGCGTTGGCGTCGTTTTTAACATGCTCTTTGAAGAAGTTGGCCTAATGTTACACCGTAGCGGCCACCAAACTAAACGGCCTTCTATAAGAATTAACATTGCTAAAAGGGGATAAAACGAGGTTGCCGCTATCACGTACCCGGCCCGTTCGTGGTTTTGGCATTCGCTGTACTGTTTTGGAACCAAACCTCCGCAAAAATCATTCAACTATATCTCAAAAACTAGCTCCGCAAATTTTTTCAGAATTAATTAAAAAATATGTTTTTCTGTAGACATTGAGAAAATTAAAAACTATCAGTCTCATTTTGTAACCCTTTGGAAATATAGGGTTTTTGGTAAACAATGGACATATAGACATTAAGGATACCTTGTTTGACGAAACGTGTGGTTACTGTAGCGTCCAAGGTAACTCAATTTTGCTATACACGAAATTTACCCAATATATAAATATAAAAACTTTTGAGAATTCCTCATATAAAGAAAGATATTACAAAAATAATGTATTTTTTTAATGTAGTTAAAAAAATTACGTTATAATATACGAACTATAAAAAAAGACTCGTGTATTATGAGAGGCAGTGCATTTAGGCGAGGTTACAGGCCTTGTGAGTATGGTTTCAGATAATGATATAAGCAGAATGACATTTCAGCAATGCAACCACTAAATACTCACATTTTTATGAGATTCTTCTTCCTGAAAATTATTAAAATAGTTAAGCAGGGAAAAAAATTAAAGCAATGTTTACGTAAAGAAAAAAAATAAATAAGTATCAAACGAAATTTCCACCTAATCATCTGCAAGCAAAAAAGCGTCTATAATGTTTGAATTATTTAATACAGAGGTGTAAGTTAATGAAACTTAAATGTTCTGATTTACTGAATTTGACTTGACTAGCTAGAATTTGCAAGCTTTGCATACCATCACCGAAGTTGTCGATAGGTAACATACAGTAAAAAATGTATAAACTTAAATATTTTTACCTGAACGTCATCTATTTTTATAGATTCTTCTTCACATCTGAATAACAGATCTTCGCTTTTTCTTCGCTCTTCATCTAATTGTAAAACTAGGGCATTTTTCTCATCAATAATAATGTCTAATTTTTGTTTTATTTCTTGGTTACTCTTTTCGGTATCTTCTTTATACTAAAATTTATAAAAAATATTTTAGTAAATTTAGTGTAAAATTGAAATAACTAGGGTAACCAACCCAATAGATGGAAAGTTTGATATTTCAAAATTATATTATGACACTCAGTCATCATCTAGAAATTTCACTGTTATTTAAAAATACATTCCATATAGTTTAAAAATAATGTAAAAATAATCAATCTTCCTTCTACTGAAAACCTGTCGATCTATTGGGTTGGTTATTTTATATTATATTTGAAAACCTTTGCAAATTCTTTCTGTAATATGGCATATTTTTTTTCGGCTTCATCAGCTTGGCTAGCCGCTTTTGTGACCCTGTCACGCTCTACGTCACGTTCTTTTCGCAATATTTCTATTTCCTTTTGTCGTTCTTTTGATAATTCCTACAATATAAATGTTCATTATTTATTTTTCAGTAAAATTTTTGTCATAAATAATAAAGTGAACTTTTAAGTCATTTCGTTCAAGTATTCAAACATTGTAAGACTCATAAAATAATCATATACGATTATGGTTGATGAATCTAGAAATATATTTTTTTTTTGAGAAGTGTCACAAAGAGAGATTTTTGTCATAATGGTTTTCATACCACCTCAGCAGAGATAAAATTTTCGGCTCAGTGGTAAAACTAAAAAGTTTTTTTCTGCTGGTGAATTCGTGAAAAATGGTATATAAAGCGAAACATACTATACAAACTTAAGCTGCGAAAAAATTTCCGAGTTAGTGTTTATTGTCTTCGGTACTTATTACTTCTGCCCTACTGGGACTTTCCAATTTTTCGCGGCCTGGGACAGTAATATACTGCACTCCGCAACAAAATTATCGCAACAAGAATTTTCATTGAATTTCGTCAATTTTCAAATGCTTCTATCTTCGTTTATTTTGATCGTTTCAAGACGATTTTTTTTTATTTTTGGAAATATTGTCTTCTTTAAATCCATATATATTAACAAAATACGTAAAATCCCTCGTTTAGCTAAAATCGACTCGATTTTTTGACATTTTGCGTACACAAATGATACTTTTAAAACGGCCTACCGGACGCAAAAAATCGTGGAGAACTTTTTTTTTTAAATTTATTCCTTAAAAAAAGTACTTTGCGATGCTGCATGTTAGATTCTGATAAACAAATTACTGTAATCCAGATCGATGTTCCCCGCGAAGAGTAACACGTTTCCCCATTTAAATTAGGGTTTGGCTATTCAGGGGAAATTCATGCACGAAATTTTTGATTTTCGTGTACGAAATTCTAAAATTGGTAAACGAAATTCCAAATAACCCGAAAGAACCCTATTTTCGTGCACGAAAATCAAATATTTCGTGCATGAATTTCCCCTGAATAGCCATTTCGTTTAAATTAACACACAAACGTGTTACACTTCGTGGGGAGCAAGGAGACACACGTAGCAATCGGATTTTTTCTATCATTTTAGGTGTTATGCTAAAGAGCGTGTAGCAACTCGATATTGAGTTGAAACTATTCACAATATATATGGGTCGGATTCAGAATTTTTGAAATAAACCTGCGGGCGAGGTCCACGGATTTTCCTGAAATTTTGGTATGTTATAGTACATCATAAAAGGGTTCCAAAACCAAAATTTTAGACCCCCTCCCCCCTCCTACCCCCACTTCCGGTAAAAACGTCCATTTTCGATCTATATTTTTTCTAAAGCCATGAAGCAATTAAAAAATCTGGAAAAAATGTATGAAGATACTTTTCAACAATCCAAACAACCTTGAATTTTTTCAGATTTTTTGAGTGATTCAGGCCTTCAAAAAAATCATTGAAAATTCAAATTATTTTATTTTCGGTGAAATGGTTCGATATACCAGACCGGAGTATTTTTTTCCTAATTCTCACACTAAAAAACGATTCCTTGAATTTTTCAGAATTTTTCATTCATGCCGATGAAGCCTACACTCTGAACCCAAAAGAGTAATTTTCGAACCTCGAAAGAGTAAACTGCGTCATTTACTCTTTTAAAAATAGTAAATGACGCAGTTTACTTCTTTCACTTTAACGCTAGAACTTAAAAGAGTAAATGACGCCGTTTACTCCTTTCACTTGAACGCTAGAAATCAAGTGAAAGGAGTAAATGGCGTCATTTACTTTTTTTAAAAGAGTAAACGGCGTCATTTATTCTTTTAAGTTCTTGCGTTCAAGTGAAAGGAGTAAACAGCGTCATTTACTCTTTTTAAAATAGTAAATGACGCAGTTAACTTCTTTCACTTTAACGCTAGAACTTAAAAGAGTAAATGACGCAGTTTACTCTTTTGAGGTTCGAAAATTACTCTTTTGGGTTTAGAGTGTAGAGCTGAAAACCCGCTTTTTTTAACGAAAATAATTTTTTTAGGGCGGTACGAAGTCTCCAAAAATCTGGAAAAATTTTTCTCTTATTTTGTTCATCAAAATACATAATCTCAAATTTTTTCAGATTTTTTAATTGAAGGCAATAGAGTCTAGAGCCGAAAAACGTTATTTTTAACAAAAAAGGTTCCTGGAACCCGATGGTTCCGGTAAAAAAAATTTTTTTTTTGAATTTCTTGTCAAATTTTAATAAATGTTGACCCCTTCAAGTTTACGATTGAAGCTTCCTAGCTCATTCTAGAGCATAACAAAGATTAATGCGAAATTCTGAAGACATTCATCATACTTACATTATTTTTCAAATGTCTTCAGAATTTCGCATTAATCTTTGTTATGCTCTAGAATGAGCTAGGAAGCTTCAATCGTAAACTTGAAGGGGTAAATTTGAATTTTCAATGATTTTTTTGAAGGCCTAAAGCACTCAAAAAATCTGAAAAAATTCAAGGTTGTTTGGATTGTTGAAAAGTATCTTCATAAATTTTTTCCAGATTTTTTAATTGCTTCATGGCTTTAGAAAAAATATAGATCGAAAATGGACGTTTATACCGGAAGTGGGGGGTAGGAGGGGGAGGGGGTCTAAAATTTTGGTTTTGGGACCCTTTTATGATGTACTATAACATACCAAAATTTCAGGAAAATCCGTGGACCTCACCCGCAGGTTTATTTTAAAAATTCTGAATCTGACCCTTATAGATTTAAAGAAGACAAAATTGCCAAAAATTAAAAAAATCGTCTCGATATGATCAAAATAGACAAAGATATAAGCTTTTGAAAATTAACAAAATTTCAATGAAAATTCTTGTTGCGATTATTTTGTTGTGGAGTGTATTTCATCCTTACTAATAGCTACTAAACCAATTGAGCTCAGATTAACGTACTTTTCTATAATTATCGATGCAAAAGGTCGAAAATTTTTTTTTGATGCAGCATCATTGATGAGGTAATCTGACACTCAAAACCAATGGAAACGCTTTAAATGAGTGTCAAAAATGGGTGAAAAAGAAGGAACAGTGATTTTAATAATATAAACAAATTTGTCTACCTTTTACATCGATAATTATAGGAAGGTACGTTAATCTTAGCTCAAATTGGTTTGTTCTTAAGGACCTACAAAGTAAACAAATTGGGCTTTAGTATTTGTTTTTTGAACAAGTATTCAAGACTTTAAAAGGTCAAGGTATCAATTCTCTTCAGTCAGTTGAGCTGAACTGTTTTAGCCTGATACCATGATATGCTATTATGTGGTATTTATTAACAGTAAATTATATTAAAAAAGTCATTATGTTAAAAAATGTTGTTAAAGGGCCCATTGGATCAAACTAACTATAAGGGGCTTCATCATTAGGTATCGGGAGACCACACAACAATTTTTAGGACATTTAGTGACCCAGAGATGAAAGACTCTCCTTGTAAATATTTGCTTGGGAATGTATCAAGAAAACCCCTAAATACTTTGCTGCTCCAGTTGACTACTTTTGCCGGATCTACCGTTAACATTTTTTCTAGTGTATATTTTCGGACCACTGTATATGGAAAATAATATGCAAGCCTACACGTGTTCCGGGACTTTACTGTTTTTCGCGGCTTAGGGCAGTAATATACTATACATTAGTTCAGCATCTTATAGTAATGATTCATGACTTACTACATGAATTTGACCATAATTTTTGAGCAATCATAAATTTTTTGGATTGAAAGGAAATAATAAAAACCAATAAAAAATGTTTGTACAAGGAAAAAGTTATGACATCCCATCAACTCCTAAACGACTGGATCGATCATTTATCGATAAGTTTTACAGTTTTGTATTATATCAACTTGAAATAATTCAAAAAATTTTGGAGATGTCATTCTTACATAAAACTTCACGTAATTTTAGAATTCGGTGTCAGAAATAATGAAAAAATTAATAATAAAAAGATCTAAACAATTTTTGGAAAAGAACAATAACTTTTAAAAAATCTTGCGTTTAACGTATATAGGTCAGATTTAGAATTTCTTATATAAACCAGCAGTAATAAAACCGAAATTAAACATGGGTAGCATTAATATGGCTTCTGAATACCCGAAGATCATAAAATAATGTTGACAATTTTTAATGCGATAGCTAACAACTTTACGAAAAAAAGAACCGAATAAAAATTGTGTAGAATTGATCAAAAAACAGTTTCAACCACTTTTTCAGAACACAGAATTTTTTCATAATTTTTGGAAGCGACTTTTGATTTATGAGATACATGATTTCTTCATCGATAACGTAGTTCAAGAAACATTGGATTTTCTGGTAAAAACATTTTTGGTTTTCTTCTATCACTGCAGCTATTTTCTCTTTTATCATTAAGATGCTTTACTTCAAAAGCATTACAATTAATTTACTGATAATGAAAAGTCTATTCAGAATCAGCAGTGAAACTTAGGCATGACAGTTATAAAAATAAAAATATATGGTTATATGAATTATTAACATTGTTTACGATTTTAATCAAATATCCGCCAGATTTATAAGAAATGTTAGTAAATTAATAAATGTGTCTACATACGAAAAGTATAAAATTCTATTTAAAAAAGAAATTAATCAAAAACATGGATACTTCAAAATTATTGTTCAAATTTTTAACATAGCCAGGCTTTCGTTAGAATTAATCAGCTTTTATAACATTGCTCTTGGGTTAACTTAAACTTAACCTTTCAACTCCACAAATTAAGATTGAAAAAAAATTGCGGTCAGAATTTTGAGGCAGAACCATTGTGAAATTTTAAACTATTATTTTAAGAAGCTGGAAAAATTAAAATTTCTGAGGTTTTGGAAGCAATTTAATTTTTAGTGTTTTTAATTCATACGAAAAAATATGTGTTCACAAAATCGAATGGTAAATTGAATTTTATTCTAATGAAACCTACCTTGCCAAAGACAATTATTGTATTAAATTGATATTATAGGACATAATTTATTGTTTATTTTTTATAATAAAAATAAAACTTTTTTTGACTTAATACATCAATTTTGTTTTACTAGATTAACATTTTCATAGAAATGTTGAACTCAACTGGACAAGACGTGACAGTTTTTATTGTATAATACAAACAATAAATGGATAACAAGTAAAATTTAACTTATTTACTTATGTAATATAATATATATTTGAACAGACACATTTTTATAAATAGTACTTACACCGCCCATATATTATAAACTATACTTAAATCAAAAATAAAGAATCTCACCTGCGGTGTTTTTCGAGCAGGTGTTGATGTGCTCATCAAAGTGGATTTTTTTGGTAACTGAAAATCGAATCACAAACTCAAAAAAAATACAAAAAAGTTATTTTAATTTTAAAGCAAATGTGCATGCACTATAACTGGTATCAAAAATTTCCATACACCATTACCTGAGTATTTCAGGTATAATGTGCGGAAAATGAATATTTCATGTTGAAACTGCAAATATTATAAAATACTTTCACAGACTAGGCTCTTTTTCGAGGATAATATGTACAATTTTTTTTTTATAATTTTTAGATTCGTCTACTTACAACATAAATTTCTAATTTTTTTGCATGCAACGCTTCCTTAATACTTTCATGGGTTAGTAGTTACAATAATGCATTAATTGACAGAATTAAGCAGTAAAAGTTTT
Source organism: Trichogramma evanescens (assembly GCA_902732785.1). Classification (NCBI taxonomy): domain Eukaryota; kingdom Metazoa; phylum Arthropoda; class Insecta; order Hymenoptera; family Trichogrammatidae; genus Trichogramma; species Trichogramma evanescens. Next base: position 15,699 of record CACVKI010143746.1, on the reverse strand, counting down.
CAAAATTAACTCAATTATTTCTAACAATACTTGAAAAATATAATTGTTGAAACAAATAGCTTGAAAAAAAAATAAATATGCAGGATCAAATCTGTCATACAGCCCACCCTCAATCGGCGAACCTTACCCTGGAAGTGGAGGCAGTTGTCATTTTACTGGCGACACTTGTAGCCACACTTGAAATGGATGCGAGAGATTCACGCGATCCTGCTTTGCTACGGAGAGATGAGTTGAGAGCAGCACCCGAAGGTTTATGTATTACTCCTGTCGATTTACGGTTGGACGGTGATCGACTAACTTTATTAGGTGGAGCAAACAAACCGTAGTTTGGACGACATTCGAAGTACCTATAGATTAACAAACGTAGATTGAGTATCTATAGATTTATATAAAGTTCTTTAAAGTTCTTCAACAGATTCCGTTTAAAAATAAGTAAATTAAAAAATTATGATCTAGCTTCATCTTTAGATAATAGAAAATTGCACTCCAAATTCTTTTATCAGCTTCAGAAGAATCGTCGTAAAAACAATAATACTAGTTAATCTCAATAATAACTAGAAAAGAAAAAAATGTAAAACTCGTTGCACCTCTTATCATTAATAGAGCCATCATTCTTGCCCACTGGGTCATCTAGCTCTACTCCACACCATTCGCCGGGTGCAAAATCAGTTTGGCCCATGTATCTTAAAACGCCCATTTTGCTACCTTGACTCGATGACACGATGACTCTCTCGCCAAGTTGTAGTTTTTGTGATACAGATGATATAGATGCCAGACTTGTGGTTGACGCATCTTTTAAGGATACAATATATATCAATATTTATGTATAAAAATTCTGTATATTAAAATATAAGTAAAACCAAAAAATTTACATTCGGTGATCTGTATATTAAATGTCAAATTTCAATTAAATAACATGAGACTAAAGCCTAAAATATAAAGTAAGACCATTTTTTTGTAATATTTAAAAATAATATGAACACGTGACTAATCGATACACAGAATGATTTTTGATCTTTAAATAAATGACGCAAATATCACAAGAATAATAGATAAGCTGCAATATATAATATAGATGTCTTATAGTACTTTACGATACAAGGGCTATAAGTAACACTTTACGGCACGGCGTGGTTTAAAGTGTCCCCTACGGCCCGAGTAACGTACTCAATTTTATAACAATGTGGTAAGTTAACATTTATGCCCCCTTTTCCGAGTTATGTGTGATGCGAACGACGCGGTGCCGTAAAGTGCGACTTATGTCACCGAAAAGCGTGTCATAAATGTGAGCTTATACCACGCAGTGCTATAAAAGAAATTAAAAACAAATATTTGAGGTGAATACGTAGCCACTAAAAGTCAATATTATTAGGATAGACGGACCACCAATCAATGACCGGGTACCAGAGAATGACCATTTTTGAAAATATGATGGGAAAAAAAATGAAATAGTACTTTATGAAACGGACGTGGATATAATATTGCATACAATATTTTATAGCACTGCGTGGCATAAGTTGGCATACGGGGCATAAATGTGAACTTGGCACAGTGCTATAAAACGTTGTTCGATACTCGGGCCATAGGGGACACTTTTCGGCCCAGCTATTAGGACTCTCGCTACGCTCGGGCCCTAAACTACGCCGTGCCAAAAAGTGTTACTTATGGCCCTTGTATCGAAAATTAATATTATAGCACAAGAGCCTAAAACTAGCATCAAAGTTGCGATTTTTAGATTAGAGTGCTATAAATAAATATTGTACAGACTTTATCCGATTCTTTAGCGAACGAAGCATCTTGTTTTCTACGTCCGATTATCATATAACAAGGAAAAAGAATACTGGTGGAAAGCGATCAGTCACGGGTCCAAGTACCCTATTGTGTTATAGTAAACTCGATATATTCTGGTCTCATGCTTACTTAAAGAAGGCGAAATGTTTTTGTTTAGAGTGCCTCGGCCGCAGTTGGTTGGCGAATCTTGAGCATTGCTAAGAGGTTTCCGCGTGAGTCTTGTTAATCTGGAAAATATTCCCCGTTTAGGTTCGCATTGGAAATAACGACAACCAGCAACGGAACCATCATTTTTTCCTGAGAATATCACGAGGAAAAATTTTGCATTTTAAAAATTGTTCATAAGTCATCAAATTATCTGGGTAGGATGGAAAATTACCAATTGGCTCATCTAGGACGATACCCGCCCAATCTCCTGGGGCGAATTGTGTTTCACCAATGTAAGCAATAGCGCCGGGTTTGTTACCACCGACCCATACTCTATCTCCAATTATAAAACTGTCTGTATCTTCAGTGAGGACTACACTGTTATCTGAATGAATTTAAATATTTTTTCAATTTGGTTTTATACACTAAAGAGTTGCATTATATGCAACCTTTACAATTATAGAAATAACATTGTCAAGAATCGGCCCCGACTGCCGCAAGAATCGCATGGTTCTTGTAGGTCCATAAAGTTAGCACCCAGATTTTGAAAAGGTGCACTTTCATCATTATAATTAATATCATTCGTTTGCGTGTGAAAAGTTTTATAAAACATCCAAATCTCACGTTTGAAATTACAGCACCCAGAAGAAATATAATAGTACTATTATAGCACTGCGTGGCATAAGTTCACATTTATAGCACGCTATTCTGTGGGATAAGTCGCACATTCTGGCATCACACTCGCATAAGCTCGTGCGCTAACCTCATTTTGCGGTACCAGAAAGTGCGACTCATGGCTCGGAAAAGGGGGCATAAATGTGAACTTGGCACAGTACTATAAAATGTTTAGGGCTGTGCGAGTACTGGAAAAACTCGACTCGACTCGTCGAGTTCGAGTTTTTTCCTCGAGTTCGAGTCGAGTACTCGATTTTTTGAGTACTCGAGTTTTTTCGGGTACTCGCGTTTTTTTCGAGTAATCGATTTTTTCTAGTACTCGCAATATAATTAAGTTTTAAGTAAATAAATGATGAATTAACAGTCTCTAGACCACCTCCCTTTGTGTGTACATGCTTATAAGAGTGTGTACATGATTTTCGCAGCGGATTGGATTGGGAGAAGAAAATGATTTAATAGTACCACACTTCATCACACTTATAAGCACGTACACACAAAAGGAGGGGTCTAGAGACTGTTAATTCATCATTCATTTACTTAAAACTTAAATATATTACGAGTACTCAAAAAACTCGATTACTCGAAAAAATTCGAGTACTCGAAAAAAACTCGAGTACTCGAAAAAGCTCGAGTACTCGAATTTCCACGACTCGACTCGAACTCGAAAACTCGCTTACTCGCACAACCCTAAAAATGTTATACGATACTCGGGACATAGGGGACACTTTTCAGCCCAGCTATTAGGACCATCGCTGCGCTCGGGCCCTAATAGTAATAGTAGTTTTCGATACAAGGGCCATAAGTAACTAATAAAATCCTAATAGCTAGGCCGAAAAGTGTCCCCTATGGCCCGAGTATCGAACAACATTTTATAGTACTGTGCAAAGTTCACATTTATGCCCCCTTTTCCGAGCCATGAGTCGCACTTCTGGTAGCGCGAAGTGAGGTTAGCGCACGAGCGTATGCGAGTGTGATGCGAACGCTGCGGTGCCAGAATGTGCGACTTATACCACCGAAAAGCGTGCCATAAATGTGAAATTATGCCACACAGTGCTATAAATTAATATTACTATACAAGGGCTATAAGTAACACATTAGGGTCCTAATAGCCGTGCTAAAATGTGTCCCCTATGGCCCGAGGATCGTTTTACATTTTATAGCACTGAGCTATGTTCACAGAAATGTGAACTCATGCCCCGCACCTTTTCTTCTGGGAACTGGAATTTCAGCACTCATTTTGAAAATTCACTTTTCCATGGAAAATTTTCAACGCGCAAACGTAAGATTTGAAAGTTTTATAAAACTTTTTACGCGCAAACAAATATGAATTATAATAGTGAAAGTGCACTTTTTCAAAATCTGGGTCCTAACTTTATGAACCTGGTTCTTGCCGTTAATTTACCGAATTATTATCACAAGTCGAAGCGGACAATTATCGTTATACAGTTCAAATACTCTCTGGGGGTCTAAACTTGTGTATACAGTTTAATTATACTCTGCTGGTGTAAATTTAAACTAAATAGCAACGAAGCAAATAGTTTCACGGTGCAAGTATTTCCAATATCCCATATTATATATATGGGTCAAAATAATACTTTTTAAAATTTTCGTCCGCACGTATGTCACTGATCTTGACGCACTTTTGATATGTCATAGTACATGATAAAAAACGGCCAAAACCAAAATTTTGGACCCCCTCCCCCCTCCTACCCGCCACTTCCGGTATAAACGTCCATTTTATATCTATATTTTTTCTGAAAGCCTGAAGCAATTAAAAAATCTGAAAAAATTCACAAAAATACTTTTCAACAATCCGAACAATCTTGAATTTTTTCAGACTTTTTGAGTGCTTCGGCCTTCAGAAAAAATCATTGAAAATTTTGAAAATTCATATACGACGTTCAGATACAATAACCTTTTCGAAAAAATTTTCACTTTTTTATTTCATTAAAAAAAGTAACCTCAAATTTTTTCAAATTTTTTCAGAGATGTGAACGCACCTTTTGAAGCCAAAAACCCCTTTTTTTCACGAAAATAATTTTTATAGCACTGTGTGGCATAAGTTCACATTTATTGCACGCTTTTCGGTGGCATAAGTCGCACACTCTGGCACCGTTGCGTTCGCATCACACTCGCATACGCTCGTGCGCTAACCTCACTTCGCGCTACCAGAAGTGCGACTCATGGCTCGGAAAAGGGGGCACATTTGTGAACTTTGCACAGTACTATAAAATGTTGTTCGATACTCGGGCCATAGGGGACACTTTTCGGCCCAGCTATTAGGACCCGCGCAGCGCGGGTCCTAAACTACGCCGTGCCAAAAAGTGTTACTTATGGCCCTTGTATCGAAAACTACTATTTTAGGACGATACGGAGCCTCGAAAAATCTGAAAAAAATTTTTTCTTTTTTTTTATCAAAATACATTATCTCAAATTTTTTCAAATTTTTTAATTGAAGGCGATAGTTTATAGAGTCGAAAAATTCTATTTTTAACAAAAAAGGTTCCTAGAACCTTTCCGTTCCGACACGGTAAAAAAATTTGAAAATATTTTTTTGAATTCCTTGTCAAATTTACATAAAATTTGAGTGTTTCAAGTTTCCGATTGAAGCCTCCTAGCTCAATCTAGAGCATCAAAATAGATTTATCATTCCTTAATGTCTTCAGAAACGTCTTCAGAATTTTGCATTAATCTATTTGATGCTCTAGATTGAGGTAGGAGGCTTCAATCGGAAACTTGAAGCGGTCAAATTTTATGAAAATTTGACAAGGAATTCAAAAAAAATATTTTCAAATTCTTTTACCGGAACCATCGGGTTCTAGGAACCTTTCTTTGTTAAAAATAAAATTTTTCGACTCTATAAACTATCGCCTTCAATTAAAAAATCTGAAAAAATTTGAGGTTATGCTTTTTGATGAAATAAACAAGAAAAAATTTTTTCCAGATTTTTCAAGGCTCCGTATCGCCCTAAAAAAATTATTTTCGTCAAAAAAAGGGGTTTTTGGCTTCAAAAGGTGCGTTCACATCTCTGAAAAAATTTGAAAAAATTTGAGGTTACTTTTTTTAATGAAATAAAAAAGTGAAAAATTTTTCGAAAAGGTTATTGTATCTTAACGCCGTATATGAATTTTCAAAAATTTCAATGATTTTTTCTGAAGGCCTGAAGCACTCAAAAAATCTGAAAAAATTCAAGATTGTTCGGATTGTTGAAAAGTATTTTTGTGAATTTTTTCAGATTTTTTAATTGCTTCAGGCCTTCAGAAAAAATATAGATAGAAAATGGAGGTTTATACCGGAAGGTGGGGGGTAGGAGGGGGGAGGGGGTCCAAAATTTTTGTTTTGGCACTTTTTTATCATGTACTATAACATATCAAAAGTGCGTCAAGATCGGTGACATAGGTGCGGAAGGAAATTTAAAAAAGTATTTTTTTGACCCATATATATACTCCTGACAATGTGAATGTGCTGACCTTGTACATTATAGGGGTGTGTGAGTACTCGAAAAAGCTCGACTTGATCGAGACGAGTTTTTTTCTTGAGTACTCCCCATGTTATAGAGTTTCAGCTAAGTAATAAACTAATAATACATTATAGCACTGCGTGGAATAAATGTAACTTCAGAACAGTGCTATAAGATTGCGTATGATACTCGTGCCACGGGGGACGCATTTTGGGCCTAAACTAGGTCATGCCAAAAAGTGATACTGGCGGCATTCACACTGTAATAGTATATTTCAGCCTATTTCATACAAGCAGAGAGATAATTTCGGTAAGCAGCTGATTATGATTAAGATTTAAGCTGCATCAAGATAAAATAATGACACGTATCAGCTTCGACTTGAGGTAAAAATTCGATCTACTAACGCTAAGAATCATTTAATTCCGGTGGAAATTTGAAGCCGATTTTCGGCAATGCTTTTTTTATTACTGCAATGTACATTTATCATAAATAATAAAATATGTATTTTTTAATATGCAAAATATAATTGTTTCATACTCTAAAAAGATTTTACAGAATAGATACCATTTTTTTACTATTTACATTTAACAAACACATGTACAGGAAAAGGGTAATAGACAAATAGAAATTTTAATGGAATGTGTTTCAATTTATCAAATTAATTTCAATTTATTGAAAACAGAGAATGACTTTTACTTAAAATAATTATGTAAAAAATGAATGAATATGATTCAGAAAGTCACAAAAGTGCAGTAAAAATAAATATTTCAAAATTTTTTTCTGAAATTCTAAAATAATGATATTTTAAAATACTAAAAATTGGTAGTTCTGATATTATAAAACGGTTCACATAAAAGCCTCTTGGAACCAACCTCTGAGATCCCCGAACTTCATTAAGAATTTCAAAACAATGGTTTGGAACTTTCAATTTTAGAAATTGTTTATAAATGATAGCAAACATAAAAAATGACAACAAATAAAATCATTGGATTTTGAACTCTCAACAAACATTACAATATCAAGCATAAAATGTAAATGAAAACAGTACGAAAATGCAAATCACACTATACCTGATCCTCGACGTCCTGCAGCTTCGTGCAGCCGACGACCGTGAAATTCCGAAATCGATTCCATTACTTTCGAATAGATGAGCCATGCAATACAACAACAAACTTTATATTTACAAGCATTTAAATACAAAATACTAGAGTTTGCTAAAAGCATTCAAATTATAAATCACAAAGCAAGCGAATGGGTTAATTTATAATATTCGAACCTATCACAGAGCTTCCTCTCAGAAAAAACTAAGATTATATGTTTGAAAGGCGGCCTTATAATCGCGAAAAACTATGATTTTTAACTTACAGGACGATTACCGGTTGAAATAAAAAATAAAATAGGCTATATTCGTTATTCATTTTCATCTATTAAGCTCGTTTATAATATATTTAAATGTCGTTTATTGCTTTGTTGTTGAGGGTAGAAAAAAGTATTTAAAAACATTTTTTTACATATTTTTTAAACCTTCTTTCTTTGAATTATCTTCGTAAAAAGTGATTTTTCAATGACGGACAGTTAATCTCAGAATCTACTCAGCCGATCTATACCAAATTTTACATACTTCTTCATTAATGTGGATACAGGACAATACACCAGAAAAAATGAAAATTAAATTAAAAAAACAAAATGGTGGAAGTTTGAAATTTTTTTTCCATAATAACCCTTTTTTATTAATTTCCTTATCGTCTCATGCTTATTACAATTTTTCTTTTTTCTGTAATTTTCTGGTATATTGTCTTGTCAGATATATGTTAAGGAAGACGTGTGCAAAATTTTTCGTAAGTAGATTCGGAGATTGACTGTCCACCATATAAAAAAACAACATCTCGAGATAAACGTGATCAAAGTTTTCAAATGCCATTGAATGCCGTGTATACGCTTGTACTCAAGCCTGATTTTGACTGACTTGAAGTCCGAATTTCTGTACCAAATTTTAGGAGGTCGTTCTCCGAAATATGAACAATCCGAAAATGCAATAACAAAAAAAAAATATTTCAAAAAGCTCTAAAAATATGAAGATGTATTTCTATGTACGAAGCACTTTTTTGTGTATGATATTAATTACCAACAGATTTTTTATTACACCCTGTGCAGTTTGGAATAAATTAATTAAACAATTTAATATTGAATCTAATTTTGATTTCAAGTATTTTCATGACCGATATGATTTAAATAGTTCTAATGTAATTGTATGTTTAAAAGAATGTTAAATATTTTTATGATCTAAATTGATTTACATATTGATAAGAAATAGTTTGATATAATTTATTTGTCGGCTACGGAAATATTTTTCAATTAAATTAAGTATGTAATCATTTTTTAAGGAGTTCATCAACTCGATCTGTTACCCTCTATGATTAAATTGCTCGTGAAATGTTAAAATACACCGATTTATAATGTGCATCATCGATCAAATTCTACGCTATTAATCTTTCATTTCTTAATTATGTAATATTCTGAACCTTGAAGAAGATCAATGTGCATATACGTTTAGGAAAAATTGAAGGAAACGTTAATGATCCATGAAGATCATCTGTTACAATTATAGTAGCTATACGCAATTACAGACTTATCGTTATTGACGTAATATATCTAAAACAACGTACAGAGTAACAAATCAAAATATTCGGGTGTGTTTCTGTGAGCGAGATCGTCGTACAATTAAGTATTTATGAAGGACGTAGGCGTTCGATAGAGCAATAGGTCGTTCTAAAGGTGGGTGCGGAAACTCCAAGCGCTATCTTGCTGATGTATACCTATATAATATATGAACGCACAACGTTAGATTTATCAACACCGGTAGACAGAGAGAGCAAAACGCATTTCTACGTAACAAACCTATGACACCATCATGAAATTACTGCGTTTAAATGTACGTGCGTGCGTACGCGACCATTTGATATAAGATTTTAATGAATGAGTCTCCTCGTAACAACGTCATAGCTCCATTTTATAAACGAATTAACAAAAAAAGTACGAAAATCGTAATTTTATGTGCATTCAAAATTTTAATGCGTAATAATCCTCCCCCCTTCTCTCGGCCGAAAGAGATTAAAAGTTTTTGAACGCAAGATATCTCATTAAAACTATACGCACATCATGATTTTTATTACTGAAATATCAAAATACTTTGAGTTGTAATTATAGGAAAATGTTGATTTAAAATGTTATGTATTTGTATTTTCCCATTATGAAATACTTACAAGGAGACCACCCCAGCTCCGCGTCATGGATTTGCTCCAAAATTTTTTTGGGGTCTCCTGGTACCCAATACTGAAACTCCCTGTGCTTAGTTTGATCTCATGGGCCATAGGGCCCATTTTTTAGAGGATTTTCTATATTATAAAAAAATCTTTGTTATTTTCTATATCGATATAGAAGTACTTAAACGAAAAAATGCAACGATCAAAAGTTTAAAATTTTTCAAAGAATCTGCTTGAATTTTTCCAGAATTTTTGGGACCATCCATCACTTAATTCAAGAGGCCCAAATTTGACGCTTTTTTTATAGATATTAGGACTTCTATATCGATATAGAAAATAACAAAGATTTTTTTATAATGTGGAAAATCCTCTAAAAAATGGGCCCTAAGGTCCATGAGATTAAACTAAGCACACGGGGCTTCCATATTGGATACCAGGAGACCCCAAAAAAATTTTGGAGCAAATCCATGACTCGGAGCTGGGGTGGTCTCCTTGTTAAAGGTATGTTAATTTATTCTAGCTAGGTCTTTTCTACAAATATGATTCCGTGTACGAAAATTTTTCATATTTGCAAATATTTGCATGCAAATGAATTTTTAGAAAAAGCTAATATTGGTTGTAGGGCGAAATTGATTAAAATACTATTTGGTAAGATTCTGTTACTATGGGTTATGCACTGAGAGATGATTTATTCAATATTTTACTTATATAATTTTTATTAATCAGAAATTTTGATTGAAATCTTTAGAAAATATTGTTTTTATTTAAATAAACAGTTTTTGTCATAAAGTTATGTATATCTGATATGATAATTAAAATATTGAAATTTTACGAGAATTATTGCTATTTGGTTTTATTGTTATTAAAATAACACGATTAAGTAGATAAATTTTGAGAAATGAACTTATTGTCGATTTTTAAAATCTTACTTTTAGATCACTTCTTGTTCGAATTCAAAATATACTAGGATAAAGATCGGAGCTAAGTTATGTCAAGAGTCGCGATCTTTGATGCGGCACGATCAAGACTTACGGTACCCTCAGAGAACAACGAGGTATTATCTAAGCCTCCAATGACGTTGTGGGTGTTTGCTCGAAAGAAAAACGTTCGTTCTCAGCAGTGGGAGGTTTAGAGTACCATTGTCTTCTCTTTTTAGCATTTGGTAACATTAAGGGGACAAGATGGTGTTTCGAGCTAATATTTAATAATGGCCATATAAATCGAAATAATTGGCAATTTTTTTTATAGTAAAATATGTTCATACTACCTGTGATTGACCATATAAAATTTCTATTCAAGCTGTTAAATCCCAATTACATTACTTTTTTCATAATGCTGAATATTGTGTTATAAATATTGTATTATCATTTGCTGCATGATCCTGAAGCGAGTTTTCCATAAATTTTTATCCATGGGGTTTCAAAATCTTCAGAAAATTACCTTCCTTCACCTAAGTGGAGCAGAATTTAGAAAAATTTCTTTTGCTCTTTTTCCACAAGCTTAAATTTGTCATTTATCTTTGATATAATATTGATTTTCTTAAAAATTGTCGTATTTTGATGTGTACATTAAGCTGTACACAATTTTTCCAATTTCTGCTTTGCTTAGGTAAAAAAGTATATTTTTCTGAAGATTTTGAGAGTCCATAGATCAATATTGATGAAAAACTCACCTCAGAATTACATATGATCAGTCAATTCAATCACAAAACTGAGTATTATGAAAAAAATAATGTGATTGGGATTTCAGAGCTTGGATAGGAGTTTTTTTGGTTAATCAGTGTTAGTATGAACATATTTTACTATAGAAAAAATTATTTTAACTATTTCAATTTATATGGCTCTTTTTAAATATCAGTTCGAAACACCATCTTGTCTTCTTAAGATGTTTATACTTAATTATTTTTTTCTGCAAGGCATTCATTTTTTATCTGTGTAAACTTTTGATTTATTGTTAGAATTAATTACAAGGATTCACACCTTGAAAATTATCCATAAATAGTTAATTAAATTCATTTATGATAGAAGTATTTATTTTTATCCATTGTCCACAAAAAAAATGAAAAATTGCGCATTTCTATATAAATTTTCAATAACCTATGTATAATTTTTACTTATAGTGTTAGATATATAAGAAAATTTAGTAAGAAAATATTATAATTACAGCTACCTATTACTACTACTACAACTACTACTACTACTACTACTACTACTACTACTACTACTACTACTACTACTACTACTACTACTACTACTACTACTACTACTACTACTACTACTACTATTACTGAAACTATAATTTAAAATTTATACTTTAATGACAAGATAATAAAAATTAATTAGATTTGCTATTTGATGAAAATAACTGACATGGATGGTCACATCTTTTGTCTTTTTAGAGCATTAAGTAAAATGGTATCAATTCTTATAAGTAAATGATTTATTCAAATATAAATAGACAAAATAAAATATCTACAGACGCATACGTATTTATCTAATCAATCATTTACTTATTTACAATATAGTATGAGAAATTTTACTAAAAAATTAAGAAGCATAATATTATAAGACCAAAAAAATTTGTAAATTAATATTGATTCTTTCATTACAAATTCTTTCATTTGTAGTATAATAAAAAACTCACTGGTACTCGACAAAGGTGATGATGGAGGTATTGCTGGCTTTGGAGGTTGCAAACATCCTGGACGACCAATTTTTGAAGGTGGTCTCAGTCCTGATGGTTTATCTGCCATTTTTTATTTACCAACAGTTCTACTCACAGTAATTCACTATAAAACATAATTATGCACTTATTATTTTGGCACAGTGTTATAATTTTTATTTTTATAGCTTCAAAACTTTATAACTTTTAATCCATAAACATTATATGGCTTCATATTTTTTTGTCACTAACAAGGAACCTCGATTGACTGAGTAATAATATAAGACTGCACGTTAATATGTATAACTTTTGTAATAATAATAATAGATATTGGTAAAAATATCAATGCTATAAGTATACATTTTCTTGTCATAGGATATCTCAATAAACATAATGTAAGAATCCTTTGCAAAGAAATAATAATCAGAATATTGCTGCTAGCTCAAATAGATGAATGAGAAAAGTAATAATTTACTTTTTATGTCAAATAATTAAATACTGAAAAATATATAGTATACTTTGAAGTATTTTAAATAGTGTAATTTAATTGAAAAATAATTGATTACAATTTACACATTAAAAATTATGATAGTAAACTGAGAGTTCTGCATTGTTATTTTACATTATTTTATAAATATAGTTAAATTAAATGACCCACTTGTTCTTACAGTTTTTTTATTACAAATTCTCCATAAGTATATTTTTACTGGTACATTGAAATTCAGTCTTTATAAATCTAAAATGATGAATATTTTTTGTGAAAAGTAAAAAAAAGAGGTTATTTTGTGAAGATTTCTTGAAGTTAAGTGATTAAAAAAAATGTAAACAGCCACAGTCGTTTAAATAAGTGTTTGAACACTTTTTTTTATCACTACACTAGCCCTATGAAGTACAGTTAAACTTCAATACCCGTCTGTTTTGGATGGACTTTAAAATCAGTAACGAAAGCTGATTCTATACATACTATCACCAAACTACTCAGTGTATATATACGATGTAATAACAGTAAGCAGACACTATACCTATAATATGACTAGCAAGTAGCAATTGCTAAGATAAATCAACCGAGATGAAACATAACGGCGTGTGAAGTTTTTTTAAGTAAAAAAGTACAATTGAATGATGGTTATTTTATGTTATGTTATGTTATGTTATGTTATATTGTTATATTATATTCTGTTGTGTTTGGTATACGTTAATTTTTTTTAAGTAATGTACTTTACAATTTCTGAAGTAAAATTTGGTACCTTCAATGATGTTCTATATTTATACAATACATATTTTGAATTATCACAATTCAATTTGAAATCCATACATTTTACGACTTCTGAAGTTTAATGATCTAAAGTTAAGAGTAGGATTGACTATGACAAATTGTTTCGTGATAAACCCTATGAGGATTAAAAAAAAAACTAAAAATTTACAGACGCTTTTTCTATACAACTGCAACTGAATATTTTTCTAAAAAGCCATGTGAATATATCATTTATAACTAAACATTCGTTGTTTTTTAGACATCCAAATAGATTTTTAGAGAAAAATCATCAGAAGATATAGTCGGACAAACTTTTAAAAAATTATCATTTTTGCCGTCTGTTTGATATCACTTTGAATCATAATATTAATTAAATTAAGAGTTTTGTAAGAAATATTGAAAAATTGATTAGGAAGTGGGAGTGGCAATAGGGGGAGGGCGATTATTATTTTTGAGTAAGGAACCTGCAATAGTATATTACTGCCCTAGGCCGCGAAAAACAGAAAAGTCCCAGAGTACGTGTAATTAGTGGCCGAGGCCAATTAACACGTGCTCTGGGGCTTTCTTTTTTCGCGGCATAGGCCTGTATACTATTTTTCATACACAGTGGTCCGAAAATTGCTCTTCCCGCTTTGCGCAGCGGCAGGGAAGTAGTCACTTTCGGGCCGCTGGTATGAAGACAATTTTTATAAATGTTATAAATAATCAGAAGTGAAGAAAAAACTGCATTAAATCGATTTTTGATTAATTTATTAGTAAGGTGATTGTTAAATTTGTGTAAGCATTTACAAGTATACTAAATTTATTTGAAAAGTTGCTTTACTTTTATAAAACTGCCATGAACATGAAATTTCAACGTTTTTTCTGTATCTGTCATTATTTTTGAAATAAAAATTGAATATCAGTGTTAACTTTGTGCTAAAAAAAAATCAGGATTCCAATTACGCGTAAGAGCTTGACCAAATTTTCAACTTTTTTGCATTGTTAGTGATAATGAGTACGCTATGAAAAACTTTGTATTATTCAAATTTTCTGTTGTACTTATAATATTTGTATAAAGTACAATTCAATTGCTTTTTATTAGCATCATTAAAGACCAAGTTGATCAGCAATACTTGAGTAAATCCCGTGCTTGAACACGATGCAAACAGATCATGTTATTGTTTGTAACTTTTTTCATCGTGCACGCACGCTAAAAGGTAAAGTACCATTGGATTCCGCGTCACAATTAACTCTACCTTCACTGAAAAAATTAGCATGATTCTCGATGGGGTTTTTTTATTGGATACATAGGATTTCGTAAATAATGAAAGAAAGAGTTTTATACAATATCTTGTGTACGTGTTCTACACAGGTTGAGCCACATAATGTCCAAGAAGCAACTGTTAAACATCTATTATGGTTTGTAGGGCTGTGCGAGTACCCGAGTTTTCGAGTTTTACTCGACTTGAAGTCGACTTGAAGTCAACTCGCCGAGTTCGAGTCGAGTTCGAGTCGAGTCGGGAAAATTCGAGTACTCGAGTTTTTTCGGGGACTCAAATTTTTTCGAGTAATCGCAATATATTTAAGTTTTAAGTAAATAAATGATGAATTAACAGTCTCTAGACCCCCCCCCCCCCTTTTGTGTGTACGTGATTATAAGTGTGATGAAGTGCGGTACTATTAAATCATTTTCTTCTTCCAATCCAATCCGTTGCGAATATCACACTTATTAGAATGTACACACAAAGGGACGTGGTCTAGAGACTGTTAATTCATCATTTATTTACTTAAAACTTAAATATATTGCGAGTACCCGAAAAAACTCGAGTACTTGAAAAAAATCGAGTACTCGCACAGCCCTAATGGTTTGTTTCATGGTGTTGCTGCTTACGGTACCATCGGTAGCGGTGGTTTATACGACTCAACCTTGATACCGTTGCTCAATCTGCAGAGCAGAATAATCAAACTGATGAACATCACCGATTCTGATCCTACGACCTCCAAATCTACGTCGTTGCTAATGCTTATATATATGGCCGATTCTCTGTGAAGTCGAATGGCCAAAAAAAATTTTTTTCTGCAAATATGAAAAACTTGTTGTATTTGATGTCAGATTTGTCCCAAAAAAATTTTAGAAAAATTGGGGTCTTCTGTGACACTTTTTCAGAGGCCCGAAGTTGGCCATTTTAGCGTTTTTTCAAAATTCATGAAAAATCACAAATATTCAAATAATTCCTAGATTAAAGTAGAATGATTTAAGAGTAAAAATGCTCAGAAGCTTTTTTGTTGGAAATTGTCCAAATTTTCAGAAAAAAATCATTCCTAAGTGATTGGAGCTACCTAAAAGCGGATAGACAAGGAAAATACTGGAAAAAACAAAAAACAAGAAATCTAATCGAGTTCGAACCGGACTTTCATTTCCTAAACTATGTAAAAAGCTTCCTAAAGATGTCAACTACTGCCTG
>CACVKI010143745.1:9415-32685 GCA_902732785.1 Trichogramma evanescens | reverse complement strand
ACGGCTCTACAGCAGTTAATTTTGAAGCAATCAAACTTTTGAAATTGGCAAATTAAAGGTATTTTCAAGACCTTTAATTTGACGGGTTTGAATTTTTATTTACTTAAAAATTGCGGGCTATAGAGCCATTTGAATATTGCTGGAAAGAAGCGGTAAAAATAAATTTAAATCGAATTTAAAAACCTTCAAGCGACTGGCGGCACGGGTTATCTCAATTTATATGAGCTAAAATTTTGCACAGATTATTTTTTTGGTACATAGATCACTTTTCCGTTTGGTCCGGGCGAAATAAAAAAAATTTTTTTTTTTGCTTCCAGTCTAATATATACACGATGCAAACTTTTATGTATACCAACGACAACAAGGCGACGACGAGACGAATAACAGAAAAAAAGAGAAGAAGGAGAAGAAAAGAAATAGGCGAGCGAAAACATGGAAAAATAGAGAATCGACCCTTTTTTTTAATATTGCATATCCCCTCTTCGATATCGAGTCGCTAGCGATGAGCCGATTTTCCAACCGATTCGTGTGGATGATCGATCGTTACAGTGATTGCGAGTTAATTTTCGTAAATGAAAAACGAGATAGAAAACTTCACGCACTTATTGAATCACGTTCACTGATAACTCGAGTGTTTTCGGTGGGTATAATACAAGACCGGTGGCCACACAAAGAGGCACAAATAATCCGATCATCATCCTTCGCTCCGTCCGCATCCGACTCTCTTCGATTCTTTCTCTCTCTCTCTCTCTCTCTCGTAAATTCATTATGAATCCCGTTCCAGATTTTTTTGCGAGTGCAGGAGGCGCATCGTCGCAGCCGGGGCGCGTGCTCGCGTCCGCCACTGCGCGCGCGGAGAGTAGCTCGTTACCTCTTATTTACGAGTTGCTCGACATTTGTCCCAAACAATCTGTTGGTTTTATTTTATTTTATTTCATTTTTTATTGTTTTTTTTTGGTCGTCATACACGCGCATTTGCACGAGGCACAAGACCTCGTCAACAGATGTATAATATAGAGATAAAAAAAAAAGAGGAGAAGCGGCTAGAAATTGGGCAGATGCGCTCGTCGTCGGCAGGGCCATACACACAAACTCATCGACGATCGTACACTCGGCTCAGAAACATTGAATTTTATATATTCGACGTATATCAGTGAATTTAGAGCACAAATTGACGAGAGAGCGATCTCGAGCGACAGGGACGTAACGATTTCGCCGATCGATATAAATATCGTATTGCCTGGCGCGACCGGGAGAGAGAGAAAGAGCAAAAAATCGTATCATGAGCATACAAGAATGTACACGTGTTTGCAGATAAATTAATCCATTGATTTCATTTTTTTTTCTTACATCAATTGCAGGCTGGTGGTTTGGACCTAAAGGAAAACTTGGGCGCTGCCGGTGCGGCCGCGGCATGGCCCTATCCATCGGTGTATCATCCGTACGACGCGACGTTCGCCGGTTACCCATTCAATGGGTGAGTACCTTTTCCTCTCCGTTCTGTTACTGTTTTTTTTTTGTCTCGACACAAATATATACACGGCATTAACACATGTATATAAGTATATATGGCTCGGTAACGACGATAATCAATCTATGCGTGCTCGCGCAAAGATAGAGAGACAGCGAGGAGCAACTTCATGAATCACCTCGCTGGACTTATCGAACCTTCGCTCGTTCGCGAGAGAGCAGCTCCTATCTCGTATTGTATTAATACATTTGTCACGTCGATATGCGCACAGCCTATACTTTTGTGTACGTGCGTGTGTTGCACCTAATTGGACGTGTGTATGTAGTATCCACTTTGACGCGAACAGCGTAAGAAAAAAATAAATGAAAAAAAAATAAATAAATAAATAAATAAAAATAAAAACTGGCAATCAATACGAGCTCGTCGTGTTCTAGTGCACTGGCGGATATGTATCGTGCTGTGGCGCGGCGTCTGCAGTGCACAAACACACGAGGAGGCTGTATAATAATCGTGTATGCACTGTGCTGCGTTGCACAGTACACTACTTATCACGGACTCACTTTTATAAATCTATTTACTTCGATTTCTCGCAGCCTGCTGTGTCGCGCATTTATACACAAGCTCTCTTTCACTCTCTAAGAAGAGAAAAATAATTAATTTGTTGTAAATCACTTAATGAGCAAGCGGCGATAGAGATAACGTGAAAACAATAAATGTGTGCGCGTACAGGGGGGAAAGAAAGTATTGAAAACAAAATCGTGGACAGTATGCTGCATTTTAATAAATGAAGCGCGATAATGTTTGCCTCGCGCGTGCGTGTGTGTCTTACAGCAGCGTCTCTTCTGCTCTCGAGTCTGCAGGTCAATACCGATACAACACATCTCGTTTTGATGTACACGCGCAGGTTTATAATGTGTAAATCTCAGCTGAATGTAATTTAATGTAATGTAAATGTAGTGTAATGTAATGTTCGTCGAGTTTGAAATTGAAACACGGAAAAATTCGTTAGAGCGATTGGGGAATTGGGAAAGGCCAGATATTTTTGATGAATAATTTAAACGCGCTAGAGAGGAAGCTCTGACAAAACAAGATCTTTGCCGAGCGATAAGGACGTATTATATATTATTGTAAAGCCTATGTATGTGTCTAATCCACATTATGGCTTAATAGATTTTCGATCGGAATTAGAAATTACAGACCGAAGCGACAGATTACATAGTTTACATTACTTACGCAGGCACGGGTCGCGCTATGAGGATTGAGGAATCAACAAAAAAAATTATCTTGTACACATATTAACATTGATTTTCTTCCTGCTTCGCGGATGTGTGTGTGTGTGTGCAATACGGAACGCCGCATCGTTGCGTCGCCGTGCATATTTTTAAGCGTTAATGGAACATCTTTGATTTCCTGACTAGTTTTTAGGTTTAATAATAATCTGCCGCGATAGACGCTCGATACTCGATTATAAATACTCGATTCTCGGCTGCTTATTTAGAAAATTTTATTAATATATATGGCAATCGTCGTCGAGTCGTTGCGTCGCCCGAATTGACGCAAGCGAGTGGTTTTTTCGTACACATATACCACGATAATTATAACACGCTAAAGCGGTAATAATTATTATCGATACAATATAAGCCGAGAGAGAGAACATATGCGCGGCTTTTTTGAAGAGCACTCTCGATAACATAAAAAGTCAATTTGGATCGATTTCGCAGATAAGCCTGTTTGTATATATAACTGTCGCAGCAATACTATTATTGTCTGGGTCACCAAAAAAGTGCACACGGTGTAACGAATGTATTCGTTATACTCTCTCCTGCCAATTATTTAAAATATAAAATTATAATTTTAAGCATGAGCTTTTCTTTCAGCATGACGTGTTCTGTCATCCGACGAGCCGCGGCGTCGCTGGCGTATGTCGGAGAGGAGAGAGAGAAAATTCGGCTCGCGCCTGGTAGAAGCAATTGTACGTGTGGAATCTGTTGGCGCCCTTCGGCCGAGTACAATCGGGAATCGATCGCGAGTCTTGTTACCTTTTATTTTAATTTTTCTTGCTGCCGAATCGTGACGCGTGATTACTGTGCCGAAATCCGAGCCCAGCCACGAAGGCTACAGCCAATGTAAGTACTTGCTCGTCTTTTTGCCCGTAATCTCTCTCTCTCTCTGACGTACGACTGGCACAGCAACGGCTCGGCGCAGACCTAGTCGTGTGTGATCTTTTCAAACGGCAGTGGCCGATGTAATATCCTATTTTTCTAATTCTTATTTAAGGCTCAAGCCTAGTCCATTCACTCTTATTAAATATTGTTAAATTGTGTCGTCAATAAATGTTTTTCTTGTTAACTGAACACGACTATTCTCGCCCGAATCATTTGCTGCACTTCCCCACGCATCAGAAAAACCCCGTTATAACGGATACACACACACGCACGAAACGTTTCGATTAAACGAATTTTGACACAGCTCCACGTTGATCTCTGATCGCGTTGTGCTTTTTTTGGTTCATCTTCAGATTCGCTTTTGACTTTCGCAATTTCGTTGTAACATATTATACATGCATCGCAAGCGAACAACTGCACACACGCACGATTATAATGTGCAAGATATAACGAAGCAAATGTGCGGGGACTCGTATATCTACATGTAATTCTTAATAAGCAAATCGTCATCGAGTTCGCGCGAGAGGCAGAGAGATAAATACATACATATATGTGTTTATCCACATAGCTCGCGCGACACACAAACATTTCAATAAATTAGTTTTCACTTGACCCGTGAACGACATTTGTTACTCACAATCCCGGAGCTTTTTTTTTGCCTTCTTGATTCTCTCGCTCGGCTCTCTCGTACTCTCTGGGGCGCGCAGATACGAGAGCGCACCGACTTGACGCGATAATGAAATGTAAATAATAAGGCATATTGTACGATTGGCGATATTATTATATACGTACGGCCGACTCGCGAGATCTCTTCGCCGAGCAGAGAGCAAAATTTACAACGGAAAATTAAGATGAATCGTTTTTACGCGAAGGCGCTTAGATAGCGCGAACACGCGGGCTTGCACGAATTGCAATATGCTTTCGTGCGCTTGTTATAAATATGCGCTGCTTCGTATACTGTTATATCGAGGCGCGTAAACATTTCGCGTGAAAATTTCGCGTCGATATCTTTCTAAACGCTCTGTTTCTCGCCTCGGCCTCCGCGAACGATACAACTTGTAATCCTAGTTCTATTTTCCATGATTCGGAACGAAGTTCAACGAAAAATTCATCATCGCGAGAATCGGTTATTCACCGCGTATTAGATCGCTACATATAAACGTTTTTTTTTTAATCGCTCGCGCGTCCGATGCGTCGTGTCGCATCGCAAATTCATAGAGGACTCCTTTTGATAAACAAAACAACAAAACAGCTACGCGCACGAGCATACACATCGAGTTGGAGCATTGGTGCCGCCTTGATGTACAACATAGACGAGCTTCCTTGCATAACGTAATAATCTAAATCGAGCTTTATATGTGTATACGGTAGGTACGAGCGATGACATGTACACGCGACGGAAGTGCGTCAAAAACCCCCGCGTGTGTCCTTTATAATACATGCGGTGACTACGACGACGACGATTGGTATCGACTCTTTGCTGCTGCTGTTGCACTGCTTACATTTTATAATGCGCGTGTCGTTGTGTACGTGACGCGGAACTACATTATAAAATTCGAATATGTATTTACACTCGGCCGCGCTCGTATATATATATAGGGATCGAAATAATCGTGCGCCTATACGCAGCTCGACGATCGAAGGAAGTGGACGGACGCGGACACACACGTGTGTCGTGTGCGCGCGTTTATATTCGCCGGGTCCGCGCGCGTGATTCGGAATTTTATCTTACCTCATTACGTGCAAAAAAAAAGAGGAAAGAAAGAGAGAGAGGGATATATAGAAGGAATAGGAGAGAAGGTAAAGAAGAAGAAGAAGAAGAAGAGAGAAAAAAATCGTCGAATGACTCATTACTTTCATCTCACGCACGTCGTCGAGCGCACGACGCAATTGTATAATACGTCGCGTATTATCGTAATGCGTGTATCGCCTCTGCTCTCTGTCGAGTTATAATGCTGTCGCGCACTGCGTCATATTATGATGCGTGTGCGCGCGCGTGTGTGTATATGCGTACACTTGCAGTATTATACATACGTTTAAAGGGTGTCGCGCGCGCGGGCGTGAATCTTAGATTCTCGATTATCGCGCAAACATTGCGACTCTGCAGCTCGCACAACAAGACTTGACAAACGCGCGTAATGTGTATTATCTTCGCTCGAGCTGTGTGCGAGCAGTAATACGTCTGTTTCTTTCTCGCTTTACAATCGTATTTTTAGCAATATAGTATCGCGACTCGTTCTTTTTTGTCTTTTTTTTTTTAACTTCTTCACTCTTTTTTTTGTTCTCGCCTCTCTCGTTCGGGTAAATATGCGAGACTACGACGACGACGACTCCGAGCTATATATGTAACGTCGGCTCCTCAAGTATTTGTGTTTGTGTCTCTGCTCGTACGTGTATACGTCCGTCTGCGTGTGTATATACCGATGTACGACATGAAATATACATTAATGCTCTTATCGGCTGATTAGCCGCGTGCGCGAGCCCCGAGAGCAGAGCAGAGCTGAGCTCCGCAAGAGAGCTACAGGCAGAGCTTGGCAAAGGCCGCGCGATGTCGCCTATACATACGCGCGCAGATACATGTAATACGTACGCTGAATATAACACGTGAAAAAAGGCTTGGAAATAAGAACGAGTTTTGACCTTACACGCGTATTACGAGAGACGCACACAGCGCATATGCATATAATGTGGATCGGTGAGCTTCTTCTTCATCTCTCTCTCTCTCTCTCTCTCTCTCTCGTTCTCTCTCAGTATCTCAAGGCGACACTTTATAATATCCACACATCGAAGCGCATCGCGATCCATGCGTACGTATATAGGCATACAAACGCTTGTATCTATATAGTTGATAAAACTCGAGCGGCGAAGAGCGAGCTTCTTAGCTCTGATTTTTTTTTTGTAATATATGAATGTAAAACAAGGCGAGAGCAGAGCGTGGTGGCATATGCTCGCGTAATAATCGATGTCAAACTATAATACGTACACATATGACTTTCCAAATGTGTCCATGTTTCGATTATTCGTTATCTCTCCCAATAAATAATGATTTTCTATACTCTTCTATATCGAACGCGTATAAGCTCTTGTAAATGTGAAATATTTGTCCAATCATACACATACAGCAATGTGACATATCGATGAAAAATCCGTTTTTCCTTTTCGTAAATGGGACAAGCGCGCGCGCGACAGATCACCACGCACACTTGACGTCAGAGAGAGCGAGAAAGCGTATGTACGTATTATACGCGATAAAAGCATATTATATGCGTCCGCGATATAATCAATCGATCAACGCAGCATACGTATAATAAACCGAGATTTTCCATTTTCGAGAGAGTCTCACTCTCGCGACGACGACGACGACGACGACGACGACGACGACGAGCTGGCTCGATACATAATGCGCATACTTATTAATTCCGAAATCGGTGCTAAAAGATTAAAAGAGCGAATCCTGGTACGGAATACCAGATACACGTAATCCCGCGTGTGGATATATATATTATAAAAAATGTGCTGCGCGCAGCGCACATCAACGGGTTAACGGTCTTGACTTTCCGGTGTCGTCGAGCTATAGCTTCCGGGCAGCGGCTATACATGTAATATACCGAACAGCGAGCTTTGCACGCACACGCACACACGCACTGCACTTGTGTCCGCGCAACATCGTAGGGTTAAAAGGACGCGCCCGATCCTGGCTCTGTCATCGGGCACGGTAGCAGATAGTAGTAACAGAACACACTGTGTATCTGTGTGTGTCCGCAGCTCGAAGTACGTGACGCGCGTATACGAGTTGAAAATGTGCGCGAGCAGCGCCGGTTGTAATACATTAGTCATCCGGCAAAAGGTGACGATCGGCTCGAGTAAATATGTATTGAGTATGATTCGCACAGCCAATACATAACGTACATTAAATATGTAGATGCCAATATTAATTCAATAAAAGCTTATACGAAGTTAATTTATAGAGAGAGAGACAGAGAAAAGAAGTGAGTTTCACCCGAGCATTAGCACTTATAAAATATGTAACATCGCGCATATGTGTGCTGTTGCTGACGAGATACCGATCATAGTCCGCGGGATATCGTACAGTCGTCATAGTCGAGGCTAATAAGGCGCCAGTAAAACCACTGACGCCGCCTGTCGCAGCGCGCGACGCGCGCTTCTCTCTACGAGGCTCTATGCTGCTGCTCGGTTATGTTTTTAATGACTCTTTGAAACGAGAGAAAAATTAGACCTCTTTTTTTTGTAAACGACGCGACAGCGAGATCGTCACCTTCTTATTCGTGTTTTTTTACTTTATTTTTTTTGTTTTTTATGTGCTTTTTGTAAACCACCGCACTTTCTTGGCGTGTATATATTACATGGCTCGAGCCCCGAAACAGACACACATGTGCCGTGTGTGTGACGTTTAACGATCGGATATGAATCGTAATAAAAATTTTTGTGGAATTTGGCGAGTCTTTACTTGTTTATGCGTATTGCTAATTTTTCAATCCTCGACCTCTCGGCTCGCGGTGGTTAACGGGAATGTATCGATCTCATCCCAATAAAGAGTTGACGATATTTTTAAGAGCACGTTTAAAAATAAAAAGCCCGACCAAATGAATTTTTATATTGGCAATTAACGTGTCTTTGGAATGACTGTTGAGTCTCGATCGAGCATAGTTGCAATAGTGCTTCTCTCTTTTCTTCATTCGATTGCGCGTGTGAATTATTGTCTCTGCAAGTCACGAAGGAGTGAGACGAATCGGTATTTTTTCTCGCATAGAAAAAAATCAAACAAACGCGCATTTTCGTGCGCCTCGAGCTTGCAGCGCAGCTCGATCTGGTAAGCGACGAGTTGAAACTTTCACACGCCGCATTGCCTGCAATATTTCGCAAAAGACGCGTGTTTTTTATTTTTTACTCGCTAAACGCTTAAAAGTGTAATGTATGTATTGAAAATGACCAAAGCCCACTCATCGATAGACATATGTAATATACGAGAAGAAAAAGAGAGAGAAAGAGAGAGAAAAAAAATTAATAAAACCGCATATCCGCTCGATATAAATATTGCGCAAATCTTAAAGTGCGATGATTGCCGAGAAACGATTAGTTTTTACTGGGGATATACGAGAGTCTTTATGTTTTCAATATGTAGACTCATCGGCTACAAGCATATAACGTATATGGTTAAACATCGATGCGATCGCGGGGCCCGCGTTATTGCACGGCAATAATGAAGATAAGAGACGACGACGAGCACGCGCGCCTTTCAATATTATTGCGATCATTGTGAAACAGAAAATTTTTGCAAAACTCGCGCGCTCGATTGAGAAATTCCGCGTATACTCGCGCTCGCGCGCGAATATTAAGCGAAGTTATTTCTTGAACAAATTTTTATGTAATGCCTCAACGAGCTGCTGCTGCTGATGCTGTTCTCGCGAACTCCGATCGCAGTTGAGTTGAGTATATATACGTTTAAAGACTTTCACATATTCGTCTCTCTCTCTCTCTCGCTGTGCGCACGTCGTGGTTCATTTAAAATGCCAAAAACGTGAACGTTAAGTATTTACACGCCTCGGCCGTATTTGTGCCGAATGATTTCTAATCGCCGAGTTAATAGACATTTCTTTGAGGAAAGAAAAAAAAAAGGAACGTCGAAGCTCTGCGCAAACATGCATCTCTTTTCTTTCGCGCGCGCCTGGAGTGGAAAACCGGCTCGCGAAGTATATCTGTCGAGATATGTCTTTCTCGAAACTTAACTCGGCTCGTAAGCTTGTAAATTAGTGTCATGTGGACGAAATCAAATTGTAAATTTCTTGGCTAAAAGTTTATGCTACTGCTGCTGCTCCTGTGTGTGTATGACAAAAAAAAATAAATAAAATAAAGACGGTTTCTTCCGTTTAACGTATGGTTACGATCGATTCACTAGAGTCGTGCGGCAACAAGGGAAGGAAACAATGTCATCTGGCGTTATGTGTATTCGCTCCGTGTGGACCCGAGCTAACAAGCTGAACAAGCCGAGTTTAGTATACGATATATAAGGGTCCTAAATATCGCACGTTCTTGGTTCGCGCGCCCGTCTCGTGACATATACTCGGGCACCGAATGATGTACAAGCGTTTAATGACTCGAGAAAAAAAAGTAGAACGAGAGAAGGAGAAGGGGTTCTAGAGCCGTACATCGAATGGGTAAACACGTTTTTAGCCCTTTTTCCGTTTTTAATTTTAGAATCTCGACGCGCTGCGTTCGTAGTGTCGTTCCCCGTGCGTGTGTATTATAACCGATGACTGATCGACGACTCCCGTACATAATACAGATGGATCGCGCGTCGATCTTCGGTCTCTAGGACCCTCGGAGAATCAATTGGACGCGGTCGAATCCGAGGCGCGCGATTAGATTTTAATATTTTGAATATTACATATAATATCGTCGCTATACGTACAATATCCAACGCATTAGGATGATCGATGCTGGTGTACACGATCGGCGCGAGCTACACATGTATATTATATAGGCTTGAATTTTTCGTACAAGCGCCTCGAGAAACGTTCACAGATACTATCATTGACGATAATTGAAAGTTTGTGTAGTGCTACTAGGTGATGGTACACATCGTGTGAACGACGCGAGACGAAACGACACTACTCGGCTACAATTATCGTCTTTGTGTTTCGAGTCTTTTGGGGCGATATTATTATTACACGCGCATTTTTCTCGAGTCTCATCTCGATGAACGAGACAAGATCCGAGCGGACGACTCCTTTGCGCGCGGGACAGCTTCTACAAGCGTGATACGTGATGTCTCGCAGCTGCTCTCGCACATCTTTAAGTGTATAATATACATACTGGCATAGCTATGAGACTGCGTCGATGATGTGTCCAAGCCTTTAACAGTCGCAGGCGAGATTTTGTCATGAATATTATATTCTCGAGAGAGCAAGAGAGGGTTAGATAAGACGCGCAAGATATATATAATGATCTTAATTGTAATTTTGAAAATTAAAACTTTTCAAACCGTACTTTGACTTGAACAATTATTTTTACTTTGCCCCTTGGAAATATACATAAAAATGAAGAGCTAGGGAGCCAAAATCATTGCCATCGAATTGCCATCGAATATAGGCTTACATATGCTGCTTTTTGCTTTGCTACTTGTAGATTTACAGATCAAGAAACTCGCCACCTAGTGGTGGAGGTTTAAAGCAGTATGCGATTGTATTCATTTTAGAAGAAAAATTATCCATAAAAATCTAATTAATAGTAATGTATTTTAAAACATTCTAAATGTTCATTTTATTATTATCAAGCCATCATTAATGTTGAGAATTTCTGAATAATTGTGTTTAAGTTAAAAAAAGAGGTGTTTATTTCAAACGAGCATACAAGTATCAAGTCTACTTCAGATTTTTACTTATCTATTTATTTTTTTGTCATTTTCGAGAGCAACGATTCGTCGTTTTATTATATATTGCCGAAAGAGTGCACATTTTACTAGCGGCAACTCTGGCATAAACTAAACTCATTTTAACATATTATAAACTCTGTTTATAATGTCGTGCATCGCGCGCAAACGCGACGTTGGCGGCGTGGCTTTACACCTGATTAACCGCGACGCGATCGCGCCGCCCTTTATAAAATATACTCCTCTTTCATCTCACTGCTCGAAAAAAGGAGAAATTAAGCAGCGGATAAAAAAATCACTCGCCAAAGATGGCCGGTAGAGATAAGAATTTGCTGCAGCAAGTCGTACACGCAAGCGTATATTATACATTATTTAATATAATTTTTAGCGTAAATAAAGAATTTCTCGAGACTGGATGGGATTGAAAAAAAAGAAAGAAAAAGTTTCGGGATCAGCAGCTCGTCCAAAGATCGGAGTCGAGGTTTTATCATTGGATATTATAATAATAAAATGCATATCACATATGAAGCGCGGGGCTTGTGGCCGGGGCATCAACAGCAGCAGCACGTGTGTGGGGAGATATTTCTACCTTGTATTATACGAGTACAGCCCTTGAAGAGCCGATTCAGTCTGTCTGTCTCTCTCTCTCTCTCTTTCTCTTTCTTTCTCGTGTCGGCAGCACATATAGCATGTGTGCGCGTGATCGCTGCTGCGGCGACGGCAGCGGCGGCAACGGCGGCTATACTAATGAGGGGCGGAGCGCTGGCTCGGATATACCACACCTGCCCGCGCTTACACACTCGCACACACACACACGTACACACGAGCTCCGTCTCTTTCTCGCTCTCTCACTTTTGCTCCGCATATAAAGCCGTGCCCACTACACCCCGCGCGCGCTCATACTATCTCGCGCCTCATTTTATTCACTCGAACCTTAGCGAGTCTCGCGCGCTTTTTATATTATATTATTATAACATAATAATGTAAATATCTGTGTAATATACCAGTTTTCGTACGTGCCGAGTATGTCTCTTTCTCGCCTTTGTACATACAAGCACAACGTATGGACACACAGATAAGCAGATATTATGACGTTTATTTATTTATTCAGTGTTTCAAGACTGTCCGTCGCTCTTGAATCGATTTTATAGGTTTTTGTTTAAAAAAAGGATAGATTTAAATAATTTTATTTATTTTCAAATCCATGAGTGTTTAAGTTATGAGGTTTCCCCGCCCATCTTGTATTTTACATGATGCTTGAGCAAAACAGCACAATGTTATTATTATCATCGTCGTCGTCTGTATATATAGGAAATCAATCAACCTACATAACGCACCTCGGATAGGTTCGTTCGGAGCCGTTTCGTACTATTTCGCCTGCCACGGGTATTATCGTGGGAGAGATAAGATCGCCTATATACATCGATTATTTGATTACTCGACTCCGGTGTGCTTTTCCGCTGTGCGGTTCTTTATACACATTCGCACGTCCCCGATATATATTTTCACCTTTTGGCGGCTCCTCCATTATACATAACTCGCCGCTACCTACCGCTATAAAGCAGCTACTTATTGTAATTGAATAAAGCACTATTTACTACTGCTGCTGCTACTGCCACTATTCATGCGGCCCAGCCGGAATGTACACGCATTATTCATTAAATTTTTGCGCAACGTATGCGAGTGAAGAAGAAGAAGAAATATACACGATTATAAACTATCGAGGCCGGAATACGCGAGCGTGTGCGCAAGCTTCGGTCGTCGTCGTCGTCGCGTCCAAAGAGGAAGAATTCATTTCCATGAGCGCGCGGGGGGGAGGAGGAGGACGCGATGCAGCTTTGATCTTTCGCCGACGCGCAGCCAATCCGGCGCACTTACACACATACGCTCGCACACGCCGATGCACAATACAAAGCAGAGCACGTGTATTATATTGGCCGAAGCTTTATCAGTTTCCCACAGTCGCGAGTTGAGTGTAATTGTCGAACAGCGTTCATCGATTAAACTGCGATTACAAATTATCGGCCGCGCAGGGACGCCGCTGGATATGTAGTTGGATGTCGGATGCTGATGCGCGAGTCGGTGGTGGTGGTGGTGCTTATAATGGCGATCAGGGCTACCATATAACTGCGTGCGCGACCTTCGGTATTACATTATTTTCCTTTTTTATTTTCCTTTTTATAAATACAAAAGTGCCAAATCAATTATATATACGCGTGTATGTGTGTGCGTAGCTATTTCCATTGTTTCCTTTCACTGCGAGTTGTGTATACCTCTCCTTATATTTCTTTGTTTTTTAGCATATCTGTAGCGGAAACAATTTTCCTCTTCTTTCTTTCTCGTCTTTCTCTCTCTCTCTGTTACGCGTTATAAACGCGTTATAACCAATCAAAATCTTCATATATATGTACATACGAATCGTATAGCGCATAATCCTCTCGCAGCACGCGCGCGTTTATATAACTGAAAGAGAGAAAGACACGTATATGTACGGTCCGATTAGCAATCGCCATGGTAACAAAAGTCGTGATGCGATCAACTCTCGCGCCAACAGCAACACCGCCACCACCCCTTCACCGCGGCTGGCTGACTCTTTTTCTCTCTCTTTTTCTTCCGCTCGCTGGGGCATGATGCTGCTCTTTGCCGGGCGCGCGCGCGCGCGGCAAGCTGTTATCTCGCGCGAGCAACAAGCAGCAACCACTCTGATTTTTTAATCCTAGCTCCACCACCAGTAGTAGTATAAGTAACGCGACCCCCGCTGTGTGCGAGTGTGTGTATGTGCCTTTCCAAATCGTGTAGCGAATATATAAACCAACGCCATTTTGCTTCCTCTCTTTCTCTTTTGCTCGCAAGCCTGTGCACGCGGAGAATCAAAAACTTGCTAGGCACCGCATGCATTAATTTGTTGCTCCTGGGCGGCGATCCCTTTCATAGCTCACAAATCTCGAGCTCGAGCTACCTTCGTGTTTTCTGTTTATGAGACGAATGAAAACGCGTAATAGTGTAATATATATACGATAATACCACTTTGAGCTTCCACCACTAGGTGTCGAATACCTCTTTCCGCAAATCTGCAAGTGGCTAAATCAAAATAATTGTATAAAGGTTAGTAAATGTAGTCTTGAAACATTTTTAGGCTTTTTGAATTAATGTCTTAAGTTCAATTTGATACAGCTCGTTAGTCAAATATTTATATTATGTGCATTTCTTTCTTCTCTTTCTCAAATTGTACATTAAAACAGAAAAAAAAATTGAAATGTTTACGAAGTACGGCAGCGTTGAAACGCTCTTCTCTACAATCAATAACGCGTGCAGAAAAAGGAAAAAAGTCCTGTATCGTAGTAATGCACGCAGACACAGATCAAGTCCGCAGACAGTCTCGCTCTCGCACTTTCTCTCTGTATTACACGATATATATCGTGCAAATATATAGATATTCACAAGCAAACTCGACGCGTCACCAGAGGGTTACAAGTGACAGTTTTATTAATTCTCCGTATCTCAGGCAGCAGCAACAGCATCAGCAGCGGTATAGAATATTATACTGTAGCTCGATATACACTGCGCACACACACACCCTCTTAGCGCGCGAACAAACTTGTCAGTATTACTGCGTCGAGGATTGACACAAAACTCAATAATATAGGGCTGAGATGGTATGTGTGTAACACATGACAAAGGGACGTCGTCGCGATCGCATGTATGCAGTGGTTGTGCTACTCTTCCTCGTACTCGAAAACTGAATTATATATTTCGTGGCCGGAAGAACAAGCTCGCCGCGTGCCCGCGCGCTTTCGCTTAATTTACTGTGTTGCACTCTGCACGCGTGAAGCCTCGACTATCCGAAATATGTGTGAACGAATGAATTAAACATGCTAGGCAGGATGAAAAATGTCACGCGTGAAAAAAAATTTAATTTCAATCCCGTCGATTCTGCATTTATAAGTTTTAATCTCTTTGATAGAGTGTAGTAGCAGCGATCCTCTCTCTCTCTCTGGTCTATATATAATATGGCGCTTGGTAGCTGGAGTGCACACGCGAAAGGTTAAACCGTTAGATAAAAGATCTCGGGAAGAAAAGTAATACCCCTCAACCGCCACCAGCGCTCGACAGAGAGCACAGACTTTTTTTCTACATATATATATGTAACACTCTGCTATATGCCACGAGGAGAGGCGTAACGAGCCTCGTGATTGGATAACTTTCCCAGAGAGAGAGAGATACTTTCTTTCTAACCCAGGTATATAACCCCCTGATCGCTGGGCGCTTGCTGCTCCTGTATACACACGGTATATATAATGTTCTCAATCTTTTGCTCGGATCTCTACCACTCGTATTGGCACTGCGCTGCTGCTATTGCTGCTACTATTTTTTTTCTTCCTTTTTTTCCCCACCTTTTTTTTGCCTCTCGCTCGACTTTTATCCTGACCCTGCTGTTGCTGTAGACGCGCGCACGCGAGAGAGATCGCGACTTTATCTGTTGCCCTCTTTGTATCTTATTTCTGTCTTGACTTGTCATCGCGTCAAATCGATCGCAGGCGCAAGCGAGCCCCGCATTGGGCGCCATACATACTATGCAAGAGCTGCCACTCACGGCGTCACGTTTTTGGATTTTTTTTGCTCTCTCTCTCTCTCAATCAGAAACTGTTCAAGAGTAATGCACATATAGCTCAAACTATAGTAGCTTAATCAAAACTCGTATTAGGGTTGCGGTGCTTATCGTTTATTTTTGATCTAATGATATGCGCGTGCACAACCGTCATGGAGCCAATATATACATGTGTGTATGTGTACAATTATAAATCAGCGTGCGAAATATTGACCGAGACTAAACGGAGCCCTTTCCCTTATTTTTTTGTCCTCATGTATAGATACGGCATGGATCTGAACGGAGCAAGGCGGAAAAATGCCACGCGAGAAACGACCAGTACGCTCAAGGCCTGGCTGAACGAGCACAAGAAGAATCCCTACCCGACCAAAGGTGAAAAGATCATGTTGGCCATCATCACGAAGATGACGCTCACACAGGTCTCGACGTGGTTCGCCAATGCCCGGAGACGACTGAAGAAGGAGAACAAAATGACGTGGGAGCCACGAAATCGAGTCGAGGACGAGGACAACAACAACGACGATGACGACAGCGGTAGGAAGAGCGTCGACGACAAAGACAGACTAGGTGAGTTTATTTTTCATTATTAATTCTTATTTTTATCATCGTGATTATTCGAAAAAACTCGAGAGAATCGACAATTAGTTCAAGCAGTAAATTTAGAACACGTCGTGTTGTTTGTTTAATTTTACAGACTCGAAGGATTCGGGCACGGGCTCGAGCGAGGATGGCGAGCGGGGCCCGTCGGCGAGCCACAGACTCGACCTCATACACGGTTCGAGCGGGCCCGGGGGTCTTGGCCCGGGCCGCCACGATTTCGACTCGTGGAACGAGTCGAGGCCCGCGAGCAGTCCCGGCAGCCCCGAGTGCCTGTACGATCGCGACCGGCCGCCCCATCACCCGCTCCAGTTCGCAAATCATCCGGGCCTGCTGGCCGCCTCCGCGGGCCAACAGCAGCGAGGCCATCCGCATCATCCGCATCATCATCCGCTGCTGCGCCATCACTCGCCGGAGCGAACGTCGCCGGGCGGCCATCCACTGCCTCCGAGCACGAGTCACAGCGGCGGCGGCGGCGGAATCGTAGCCACGCCGGGCTCGAACTCGTCCTCGAAGCCGCGGATCTGGTCGCTCGCCGACATGGCCAGCAAGGACGGCGATGCGCAGTCGGCCAGTGCCATGGCGGCGGCGGCGGTGCTCAGTTCACCCTACGCCAACAGCAACAACGTCGGCAAGATATTCTCGCCCCTGGCCAGTCGTCTGCCACCCCATCATCCGCTGCATCCGGCTCAGATGCACGCAGCAGCGGCCGCGGCTGCTGCAGCCTCGGGCGGCGGACCCGCGGGACACTACATCAAGCCACCCGGCGCCGAGTTCTATCGAAACTTTTACGGCGCGGCGCCCCACGAGATGGCCATCCTGGAGCAGTACCAGCGCACCCTGGCGCTGGGCGGTGTGATGCCACCGACGAGCTGCGCCCCCAACATGCTCCACGGCGCGTCCAGCTCGTCCGCGGCTGCGGCGGCGGCGGCGGCGGCCAATCTCAAGATCCCGTTCTCGATCAACAACGGCGGCAACTCGACGACGAGCGGAGGAGGAGCGACACCGACCTCGTCCTCGTCGCAGGCGGTGATGCTGACCACGGTGCAGTCGGGCATATCGCCCTCGTCGTCGTCGCAGGCGTCCTCCAACGGCTCGACGACGGAGCAGCAATCTCCAAATCCAAGTAGCGGTGCTAGTCTAGCGCCCACGGAGCTTAAGTCTCCCGGGCGCGTCTGATAAAGGAGCCTCCTCCTCCCCTCCTCGACTACTGTGTGTGTGTGAGCGAGCGAGAGCTCCGTACGGCAATAGGTACGTGTGACCGATTTAAATATCTGTGCGCGACAATAAAATTAATACAAAAAAAAAAACAGAGGATAAAATCTTAAATTAATTACAAACGATTATTAATAACGAATTGATAAAGCGTAAAATATTGTACATAGTGTAAATAGAGATGAGAAACATACGACTTCGATTAAGTTGAGAAACCCTTTATATAATTATATATATCGTACGTGGATAAAGACGATGTAGTGACTGAATGAATTTTCAGCGCATTATCTTCGACTTGTGAGAGAACGATTTTACCATTTGCGACGTTTTTATCAGAACGATTCCATCAATTTTGTAAAACGTTTTGACGTACCTAAATTTCTCTCGCGATATTCGTTGATTTGCCCCGATTGAAACCGATCCGAAAAAGAATGTCGATCTTTCTCTTTGATTTTCATTTTCATTAAAAATATTCAAAATGATTTACTTTTTCTCATCAATAAATAGCTTTTAAATTTTCTTTTTGAAAAGTATATTTATATTATGGTATACTTATATTATTTTGGGTGCTTAAAAGATCACCTGTCACGTGCTTTAATTCTTTACGGAGACGGGACATCTTTTTCGGATCGGTCTCTTTTTATTTTTCACGGATCTATCATCTTCAAAAGATGTGCAATCAATAGAATTCGGTTTTAATGGCAAACAGTCATTGTCGAGTAGCGATGACCGGAGCCGGTGAAAAAAAGAAAGCGAACACGACAAGTAGAAGGTAAATTACCTAATTTTATCAGCGTAACAAAAATGTCTATATTGCTATTTATACATAGATGAAAACTCTACGAAATAATTATACATAAAAATATATGTAAAACAAGTATCGATATTAAATAATAGCGTTTTGTAAATATTTGTCAGAGAATTAACGAAGGTGGAAAAAAAGTGGACGATATAAGTAACGAGAATTGAATAATCGAAAGAATAATGAAATAAAACAAAAAATCATTGATAATTCAACGACGTTCATTGTACCGTTTTGGACGAACGATGTGTATGTATTGTATGTAGATTAGACGACTTTAGGTACGATTATTATCATTATTATACCGTATATACGAACCAACGACTGAAGATTTTTAACGGGGCGAGCGAAATGAATTTAATCGAAAATCTCGATGTGCTTCGTGATCGAAAAGACATTATGTGTTCGGGTGGCTTATTACGAATTACTGCAACGATGCGCGTGGCCGGACATTTGTACAAAATAGCATTTCATTTTCACAATTACACAAGGGAAAGCAAAAACAACGAAGGCCCGAGTGTAGCATCGAGGTTGACTCTTTCACGAAGACACCTCCCGTTCGTGCAGCGTCGAACTATAGCTTATTTCGCGTCTCTCCGCTTGAATCGGACTTTGCTTGTCTGCGTGAGTTTTTTGCCCCCCTTTTATCTCCATCGCACTCGGTATAGAAAAGCCAAGCCACACGGCTCTATACGTAATACAATGTTTAGCGCGGGACGAGTAATTGGTACGTATAAGCCGCAGTCTCGAAAAAGCAGCCAGTCGCAAAAACCTATCCATCCCGCGCGCGCGCGCGAAAACGCGAACTCCAATTTCACGAAAACACGCGAAGCTCGAGTGCGAGAAACTACACACGTACACGGACAGACATTTATAAACACGCATATAATACAAGGCAACCAACCAGGGCGTACATACATGTACGTATATACAGAGAGGGCAGTTTTATCGCGATTCTCGCGCGCGAGAATAATATATTACACGCAAAACCGTCTCGGAGAATAATCGAGTCTTTCCGTTTTCTAAAGCTTTGCGATGGCAGCGGCAGCGGCAGCGGCAGCGGCAGCAGCAGCAGCAGCAGCAGCAGCAGCAGCAGCAGTAGAGGTGCGCGTACACCCACACGCACGCACGCATACACACACACACACACTGACACGTACAATCTGTCCCAATTAATCGTATTTTCTGTACATAATATTAGCAGCCATCGTCGCATCTCGCTCTCTCTTGTTTAATTTTTTTTTCCTCGTGCGCTGTTGTATACTTTGATGAGTCTCGCACACGTATCAAACACAAATAAACGCGAGAGTATACCCATCGTCGTTGGCTCGATGATAAAGCAAATGAAAATCGCCCGTCGTTGAGCTTCGTCATTTAAATTAGTCATTTCTCGTCCAAAACGTTCGTTCTTATATACACACACATGTGCCGTCGGTGCGCGAAGCGGCTTATATATATTAAAAAAAAAAGTGAAAAAAGTACACAAACATAGGAGTACACTCACACATACATACATGCATACGTACACGCCCATCCACGAATTGTATAATGTTTACTAGCCACTTATTACCGTATAATATGAATGTATATGGGTCGATAGTCTGTGAAGATATTAATTTAATGTATCTCTCGTGATAATAGGAGATATTGTTTTTTCAACTAATTCTATTAAACGAAGAAAAAATAAATAAATAAATAATAGACGAGTGAACGAATAAAAACAAAATGTAACAAATAAACATTGAAAGGTGCACTTCGAAGGAGGGCCCCTCCTGAAACCTCCCTATCTCGCCCCCCAAGCCCCCCTCTGCGATTCATATTTATAAATATATTACATAGAAGTGTGCATGGAGTATAATGGAGTGTGTGTATGGATGTGTACGCGTGCGAGAATATGTGAGAGAGAGAAAAATTATTAAATGGAAATTATGTGATGTTCTGTATAACGAAGTAAACGAAATTATTAATTAATTAAATAAAACAAAAAAAAATGTCATTGATATGTGAAAAGCAAAGAAAAAAAAATCAACACCGAGACGGCGGGCGAGCGAGCGTTCAGAAGCTCGCGCGTCGTCGGGCGCGCGCAAACATGTGTCCTTTTTTTTCGCAATAAACGAAATCCATTACGAAACCTAATCGCAATTGTTGTACACTTTATTTCTTCATGTACTCATATATACCCATTCGATATGAAACTCCAACCTTTGTGTTTTTCCCTACAGATCCTTGAAAATGATTTTGTTTCTAGCTTGCGTCACACACATACGTGTCCGATACGTACAGCAGCAGGCATCAACGACGAAAAATTACGTTACACGCGCCTCTTATCGAGCTGCATATTTTTTTCTCACAAAAGTCAAAGGTCTACATAAGCTTTTTTTTATACGTATAACTCTCGAAGGGAAGCAAAAAAAAAAAGGTAAATAAATGCGGAGAAACGAATTCATTGTTTGGCCGCCTTTTCCTCTCTTTTTTTACTGTCCGCTGTACACGGCAAAAAGAAACTCTCGCAATATATAAATGTGTATATATGCGGCGCACGATGGCAATCTCGGAAACTAATCGCTTTATCAACAACGACGACGACAAGGACAACGAGCCCGAAGCTGTGCTGCAGCCGTACACACGGACAAACACACCCGCACTCCAAAAGCGAGTATACAGTAATAAATAAAGATACGTATCAGCGAGATTTTCTTTTCAAAAATTGAATTCCCGTCGCGAGTCTGCGCGGTATATGTACCAGCCTGTGTGTGTGTGTGTGTGTGTATTATACATCCACCTGCCGTTTCGCCAAGAGATGCATAATATACGATGCAGCAGCAGCAGCAGCAGCAGTGGTTAGTCGGTCGCGAGCTCGAGCCGCATACATACATATAATAACTCATCGAAAATCAGATATATCCTCATTTCGCGATTTGACCGAGTTTCAGACTATTTATATATGCCCCGCGCGCTACGGAGCAGCAGCCCCGCGGACGACGCGGACTAATCGAACGACGACGACGACGACTGGCGCACGCGGGACACGGACACAACACACGAATATTGCCGCAGTACAATGCGGTATATGTGTGTACCCTTTTGCGAGCTGCGCACGAGCGCGACGTATATTCTTGGAAAGAAGTCTCAAGATCGAGAAAGAGAGAGAGAGAGAAAGAGATTCTATGTGTGGAAGTACTCTTGTAAAAATGCAAAAAGCCCAGCGGGATCTGCCTGGGTGGTTGTGGCTGCTGCTGCTGCTCACGAGAAAACTGCGCGGTTTATTAGTAAAATATTTCAAATGTATTTGGGTCAGTGTAATGGATATTAAAGGAAGAAACTCATTGTAAGTAATGGTGCAGATTCGATTTTTTTTATCATAGGCACTTTCGAGTTGCGTCGAATTTTTCCGACGCTTAGGTGTAGTACAGCATGATTCGCAGCCAGCTCTTATATACTTACAACGATGCACCAGTAACAGCTTATTGTTAAACGTGAATTTTATATCGTTTGCTATTCAACTTTCTTTAATTCCTAAGTCCGTTTTTATATTACATGTTCATGGCATAATATCCACGATAAATCTATATCATTGGCCTACGCAGGCGAGTGAGAGAGAGAGAGAGAGAGAGAGAGAGAGAGAGAGAGAGAGAGATATGGCTCGATAGCGATTACTCAAGCTCCTTTCTTTATACACACATACGTGCTCGAGTATGTATGCAGAAGGCGAACAATAAAGTCATATCCAAAAGTCGCGTCCTTTGTCATTTTTCGGCGAGCAAAGCAGCGAGACAGAGGAAAGCACGTATATATCTATACGTATGCGCGAGGACAAAAAGCCAATGCACATATACAATATACGGACTATGTATGTGTGTGCATATACACGCGAGAACTGAGCCAAAGAGAGAGAGAGAGAGAGAGAGAGAGAGAGAGAAAGAGAGCGAAGAGAAGAGAAGAAGAAACAAGAAATCAACCTGTGGGACCACCCGCCGGCTCGAGACTCTCAACGATCCGAAGGAGGTCCGCCGCATCTTCATGAATCAAGCAAGGGCCTCCTATAATACAGGCCAACTGCTGCTGTCGCTGCTCACTCGGCTTTTGCTCTTTGTATATCAATGTATTATTATATAAAAGGATGGCTTATATGTGTACGCGTGTGTTGTCAGTGTGCCCACTGCTCCGAACCGTGTCTGTGTGCGAGTGTGTTACATATATAATATGCCCGTGGTATGAAGTGAAGAAAAGGCTCACAGGAGGAATTTGCCATTCCAGCGTATTTATGTGTTTGTATATAATCCCGAGCTTTATATGTGTTACAATATAGCAGGTTACGGGGCCTGGTTAGCAACTTCATTTAGCGGAATGTTCGCGCTCGGCGGTGGCAGCAGCGACGAGAGAAATATCACAACTCGACAAGGTGCTAGCTAGATTTATACGCACGAGAGAGAACAGATTGAAATAAAAATCGAATTGAATTAAATTAAATTGAAACACAAAAAGGTCAAATTCAAACTAGTTAATGAATTCAATTAGTTTTTTTATTTATTTATATATTTAGATTGTTACGCTCTTTGTTGAACAGAGAGACTTCAGATAGATGTTGGAGTGCTGTCATTTGACTTTGACCTGAACCATGTGTTGGATACCGTTACAGTTCTTGAACAATATCTCCATGAAGTCTTTTTTGTTTTAGAAGCTTTTGCAAATAATGTGCAGAAGAGTCTTTCCACCCTCATTAACTTTGATCGGGTTACGTTGTTTCTTACTTAAAAATTCAGCCACAATAATTCCGCCATGATCGTCTAGAGCCAAGTGTAGCAGCGAATCATCTGTTTCTGTCACGAGGCAATTGTACACTATTTTCGACTCGAGGACTAACTCTTCATTTCCAATCTAAAGAAGTTTTACTTGAAGAATAAAAAAGAAAGATAGCGTATACTTGAATGAATCGAGGTTCGATTGATTTTCCGCTCGACAATCCGTGGCCTGTGAGCTTATCACGCACTTCTCTTCCGTTTGTATAATATCATTATACG
>CACVKI010143744.1:0-81522 GCA_902732785.1 Trichogramma evanescens | reverse complement strand
TAGAATTTTAAGTCAGTAAAACTCAGCTATGAGTAAGTACACGGCGATTAATGTTGGAAAACAACTTTGATCCGCCTGTAATAAACTCCTGCTGAATGTACATTTATTTTTTTTTAAATTTAATTTTTTAGTTACTACTTGAGTAACTACTTAAGTAATTACTTAAGTATTAACCCGAGTAATAACTCAAGTAAGGACTCAAGATATAACTTTACCAGTGCGAGAGGCCAACATTAGAAGTTACTAATATTATCATAGTAGCAACTTATTTGCCAAGTTCTAGGTTAAGATAACGCGCCTTATTCCTTGGGAGACAAAGTGGGACCCTTGACGAGGGGGAGAACTGACGATGACTCAAATTATCGAATCTATTTTAAAGACGTCGTTACAGCAGCTGCTGCTGCTTCTGTAGGAATGCGTGACTTGTTCCCCAAAAGATATACGAAACCAAAGCCAAAGAATTCCTCGCGATTTTCGCTCTTTGATATAAATTATATTAGTAAGTTTTCGACAAGCGCTACATGCCTATATGTCATTTCGACTACAAGATGTTGCTTTTTAGTATTTTCTCAGATTTTCATTACACTCGCATCTCTTCTGTTGATTAAACAGGGACCGATTCAACGTTTTTCGGCATTTTAAGCCATTATTTTCAGTAGATTCTCTTGTAGATAGAATAAATTCGGCGAGGGTCAAGAACCCGAGCAGCGAGTAAATCGACGCTCGTCTTTCGATACTGCACATGTATAATAAGAGCCAGCACGATCAGACCCTGTTTCTCGACGAGAGCCTCGAGACGACATATTTTCGCAATGATCGTGCGGCTAAAGTGCAGACTCACACACACGACGTATGTATATATACACGAGCTCGAATGTATACAAAAACTCGTTAATTACATGCAAATGCATCGGAGCTTTTAATAGTCTCGCCTCTTATGTATAGCTATATCACGTGCTGCAGCTATATATATACGTATACACAAGGCGCGAGATGACTCGCGAGAGAGAAAGACGACGAGCAGCGAGAATATTCACCTTTGTTCTCGTGCATTGTCTACAGTCTCGGCTTTGTCGAGCTTCTTCTGATACAAAAATGGACTCTACTAATCGTGTCCCTCGTCGAGCATATAAGCATGCGCATTGTGTATAAAAAAGACTGGCTATACGAGAGTGTATGTGATTTTTCGTTGAACAGGCCAATGAATTTATCATGGCTGCTCGCGTCCAGAATAATTTAAGAAATCACAACTTGGCCATGGCC
Source organism: Trichogramma evanescens (assembly GCA_902732785.1). NCBI lineage: Eukaryota > Metazoa > Arthropoda > Insecta > Hymenoptera > Trichogrammatidae > Trichogramma > Trichogramma evanescens. The sequence continues at coordinate 80,259 of CACVKI010143744.1, read as the reverse complement.
ATCACGCACATAAAAACATACACACATACATTTTTACGATCTACTAATCGTGAATACGCACATTGCAGCTATCATGATTCATCAGAAAAAGGTCAGTGAATTATACGCACATGTCTTCTGATAATTGCGCCAGACAGAAGGAAACATAAATGGCACGCGTGATGATATGATATAGTTTGTGTCGTATATGTAAAGTTGAAAAATTGCAATGTGTCATCCGTCGGTAAAGTCATCCGATTGAAAATTCCCCGACTCTCGTTCTTGCTCAGAAACTACGATACATACGGAAATATGCCAGATAAAGCGAGCGAGACAGAGAGAAAAAGAGTGAGAGTCAGAGTAAAAGAGTCGTGTATGTAAATGATGCAAGATTAATTTGATCTCACTCACTTACGGAATAGTGAAATGAAGGGGAAAAACGGGAGAGATGAGGTGCCGAATTGAAAGGGAAATTGTAGTTTTGAGTATTTGTATCATACCAGATATATATTACATAGCGTAGTATACTTCTAAACGGCTAAATTCATCATCTCAAATTAAAATCGGATGTCCCCTCTTCTCTTCTCTTCTCTTTTTGTTTCGAGCTTTCATGCTTGCTCTCTACTGCAACTGCCACTGTCTGCATATCATATACGCGTGTGCAACCACATAAATGCGCGCTGCAGTGAGAGCCAAAGATTAAAGGAGAGAGATGTAAAAAACGAGACCCTATTGTATTCGCGTGAAAAAGTACGCCGCATATCCCAGTACTTGATGTTGTTACATAGACTTTGATCGCATAAGCCCGTATGCTGGCGTCTTTGAAACTGACTCATTTGCATTATCTAGCGCGTATTTTCACGATCTTAATAACGCTTCTCTCTTCCTGAAGAATGTGTAATATAAGCGACCAGTTCGTATACAAGTTTAAGAATATTTATCGGTGCAGATTCGGTGCGCTGCTATATACATATAAATAAGCAAGATTAAGATTTTTTTTTTAAGAAAAGACCACAACCATCACTGAGCAATAAAGATAAAAAATTTCACATGATATGTATTCTCAATGCTAAAATATACGCATATTTTACCGGGTAAAGTTTATAAGAGGATAGAGTGTGAGAGAGCCGCGAGCTCGACTTGACGAAGAATTGGCACTAGACTAAGAGCGACGACATTTATCTGTATTACATACTACAAGAACTTGAAAGAGCTTTCTATCTCGACATTTTTATCTGCATTTGAAGCGCCAATGAAGGTACGCGCTAAAAAATAATCATCTAAACGGAAATTTGTATATCGGTATCGGTGCTATCCCTTGCGATAAAAATAGGCTAAAAAAAGCTCGTCTTCGACGTTATAGTCGCGCGCGTTGTGTTTACGTTAATGCCTATGACGGCGGCCGTGAATATCGTTCCTTTGCACAGTCGAGATTTGCTTTCCGTACAATAGACGCGATAAACTTTTTTTTTCTTTGCTAAAAACCAATTCGCAAGCTTCGAGCTCTCTGTTATGTACATCTGTGTATCATGTATCAGTGGGATATAGCGCAATATATAACGCACTCATGTGCGCGCCCGCGTGCACCATTTTATGATTATTATAAAGTAAAGCATCGTGGTATACAATCGAGCAAAGAGCTTTTTAGGTGCAGCGCCGTTTGCTCGCTCGCTTTCGCGTACTACCGCAGCTCGAGTTTCCCTATGTGAGTGTGAGAACGTTCGCGCGTGTGTGTGTATGTGTGTCTGTGCAATGCGGGACTTTCTCTATGGGTGTTACTTGCTGAAAAGTATTCGAAAATAGCTTGTGTGCTTTTGAGGAATGCGTGTACACATAGTCATGTTGGAGCTTCCTTTACTCGGGCTCTTTGGCACGAAAAAGGCAGAGAGAGAGAGAGAGTAAGAGAGTGAGAGAGTGAATGAGTATGAGCGAGCGAACTGCTACTGTGCACTTGGAATGTATGCACATATTTGCCCGGCCGTGCGCATTTTAGAAAAGTCACGCGTATTATACAGAGCTTTGCGAGCTCTGTCGTCACTACTACTGTGCGCAGTGAGCTTGCAGCTTTACGCACATAATCCCCCAGCCGAACTCAGCGGAAGAATAATATGTATGTGATGTGCAAGATGGAATCGGTAAACGACAAAGCTCGCGTGAAAGTAAGTTGCGAGCACCTCATCATAGGTCCATTTATATTGTGTGGGTATATAGCCGATCGGCAATTGTCACAGCAAAAATTTCCATGTACGCTGTATATTATAGAGCATAAGCTTGCGGGTCGCCGCAAGTACGCGTCCATGTCTATGTTCATGTGTCTGTGTCAGCATTGTAGGACATGGACACGTACGAGCTCGAACTTATGTGTATTCATGCAATAAGTGCAGAGCACGTTAATGAATGCAGCCACTGTGCAGTATACCTGTGGTACTAGAGCTGCGACGTCTATTGCCGTGTGCATACGTGCACATATGTACACATTCGCATATATGCAGACACATACGTACGATTCGCGGTACAGTTAACGCATACTCGTGCACTCGCTCGACCTTGAACTATCTCCCCGGCCGTATAGGCAGTAAATCGCATACTGTTTTTCTTTTCTTTGAGCCGCTACTCTATAATAAGATACGTTCGCAGCGATATGTACACACCAAATTAAATCGCGAGCTGTACAAGCATGTGTAAATGCATATAATTTAATATGTGCGTGTTTGTATTTATGTGTCATGTTAAAAATATGTATTAGAGCGTTCGTTATTTTTAAAATTGCTTTAAAACACTGTAATTCACCTTTTTTCTTCATCTTTTTACTCATAATAATCGGAAATTACTAGCAGATCTCGATACATAACGCAATCTGTTCTTTTTATTCTTTTCACCCCGTGTACTTTCAAGGTATTAGTTGATAATGAAAGGAAGCTCTATGAATTTTTGGTGAAAATCCTCATCCAACTCGATTACCTTTTCACTTTTATGTTTATGTTAGTATTAATAAGTTCCCAAAATGATTAAAGCCTTTTGGAATATCTTTTTTGTGTAAAAATTTGAATTATATAACTGTGAAAAAAAAGTTGATAAAACCTTTTAATAATTAAGGATATTTAATATGAAATATGAAAATATGATATTTAATTTTTAATTTAGGGAAAAATGGCGACTCCACACCTCATAATAACGTCTTGAGTAAATTACTGGCATGAAAAACGATACTATTCGAGACCAAAAGCGGCCAAGTGCTTGTATATAAAGCTCGGTTGAATTGTAAATCGAGCGTAAAATGAATTTCTGCAGCTACATTAATGTTTGAGTAACGGCTTGCACAAGTCGCACCAACCTGTGTATCAAGTGCCCACTAATCCGAAGCTGTCGAGTAAAAGCTTCTTTGTCGGTGCACTCGTGCTTTATACAAGGGGAGGAGGACGAGAGAGCGGAAAAAAAGAGGAAGAAAAGTGCACAACTACTTTCCAACGGGCTCGAGAGGTGTGCGCGACACACATGGTCAATTGGTTAATGAAATGTTCTGGCTTCTGCTTAACACTCATCCGAGCTCTACGTGTATACGTGCAAACACGCACACATACACAGACACGTTTAACATAAGCACTTGCTTCAAACGATCTCTTCGTTCCAGAAATGAAGTTCAAGTACGCGCCCGCGTCATTAATCGATGCATAAAAGCATATACATATACAAAGTTCTCGAGAATCTATTGAAAAGCTCCAGGTGCTTATAGCGGCTGTAGGCACCTCAAAGAAAAACTCGTTAAAAAATTTCCGTGAGAAATTCCGCGCTCCTCGTCGCTGTATAGTATTAACGAGCTACTGCTGCTGCTGCTGCTTCTGAATCGGGCAAAATGTCATTACCGATTTTCCCTTGATATTAATAGCGAACAGAAGGGCCTTGACTTTAGAAATACCTGAAAATATCTATACACATAACGCTACTCTCTCTGCCTTTATACGTAATATATATTTATACAAGCGGCCACCGAATGTATAGTTAACGTTAACTTTGATTCCCGTGGGCGTGCCATTTTCCAACATTACTCGAGGCACGAAGTTTAATTAAATCTGCGCCGGAGATTCATCCGATCGCATCGTCTGGCACAGAGCCTCTACGGTGTTTTACCGTACTCCTCGCAAGCTCTCTTGTTTGTCGAATTTCATTTTTATCGCAGCTGAAATGGAAATATCGAGAAGAAATGCGAGTTGAGATACAGTATTTATCGAAATCACGTTTATTGAGTACATGCACTCGCTCGAGCTGTTGAAGGAGCGAGTTGCCAACGAGGCACGAGATTTTATATAAAAATAAGCTTTTGAACCTAAACGTATAAGCGGGCCACGTGCACTTTATCGAGCAGAAAGAAGAAAATTAATGTTTATACGGCATACTTATTTCTGTGTCGTCCGAAGTGCACATGTGTGCTACGTGTATATATTTATATATTATACGAGTGCGTTTACGATACGAACGAGGCGCGCGTAGTAGTACCTCAGCGCGATAGTAGCAGCGCGTAGGTGAGTCATCTGACACACTGCCGGTGCACTCGAGCCATGTTGTGCATCGACGTACGCTCGAGAAAATGACAATTACTCGGTTGAATGTGAACTAATTTTTCGCCATAGTCGTATCTATTTGATTAAGAAACGTCGATCTCATTTTATAAGGTTGCGAATGCAACGGGTGTTACTAACTTGTGGCAATTGAATATTACCAATGTTTCCTCTTTTTACAGTTTGATAAGAATATCTCAAAATTTAATTTTTTTTCGTAATAAAATTTTGAACATCCATTTATTTTTATTGATAAAATTGTAAATTTCATGTGAAAATGTTAGAAATTTATTTCTCTTTTATGCGCGAATATTCACCCGCATTATGTACCACAGGGATGTGTGGGAAAATTATGCCCCTGGATGAATGGCATTTTCACAGCATTTTTGTAGAAGTAAGTGCGTACAGTTGCTAGTAGCGTAAAGAGCTAAATTTCCGCAGTAAGAGTGTTTACAAATTGGTAAATTTGAGATAAAGTCTTGGCTATTCGAGCTACTTAACCTCGAATATTTTTTTCAAAATTTAATGATAAAATATAAATAAGCGAGTGATGAAAATCAGAAAGAACGCAATTAGGTATTAAGTTTTTATAGATGTCATAGTATTTTTTGAAGGGATCGTTTAATTAAACTTTAATATTTTTCAGGATTAAAAAAGAACCAAAATATGCTTGGCCAGATGCAGACCACAATAATATTTTTGATTCAGAAAACTCTAACGAAGCCAAAAACGTTGAAACAATACCGTTCAATAAATTACCAGTAAGTTCAATGATTTGAATTATATTCTGTTTATCTACTATCAAAAACTGTTAAATAATTTTAATTTGATGCAAATCACATGAATGAGGTTATGTCATTACAGGAAAAGTTGGATGATAATATAACTGTAGATTTTGAGTGCAAATATGTTAAACCTGAACTATCGACAACCATCTGCAAAACCGAGTATCAGAGTTGTCAACCTATTGTAAAAATAGAAAAAAAAATACCGACTAATTATTTAAATGATAAAAATCAGATAATTTTGATAAAAAAAGAATTCGATTATGAAAATAACTGTCAATTTGAAAAAATATCCCAATTAAATCTAGAAAAAACCGAGGAGGTGAGAATATTTATAAATGGAACTCAAAATAAACTATCTTATGAATATGAATCGGGTCGAAACACGTATGAGAGGAAAACGAATCTAAAAGAACGTGTCAGCACGACACACGAGAGAATTAAACAGTATGAATGTGAAATTTGTCATAACTCATTTAAATACCGCAGATACCTCAGGAAACACATAATTGAAGTTCATGACCGGGGCAAACCCTTTGAATGTGAGATTTGTCACAAATCATTTGGATATAAAAATCATCTCCAAAGGCATATAATGGCAGTACATAATCTGAGCAAACTCTTCGAATGTGAGATTTGTCACAAATCATTTGGACTAAAACAGGCTCTCAAGAAGCATATAAATTCAGTACATAATCGTAGTAAATCCTTTGAATGTGAGATTTGTCAAAGATCATTTGGACTGAAAAAGGATCTCAAAAAGCACATAAATGCAGTACATATTCTTCTCAAACCTTACGAATGCGATTTATGTCACAAAACATTTGGATACAAGGGTGACCTCAATAGACACATAAATGCAGTACATAATCAGAGCAAACCCTTTGAATGTGAGATTTGTCACAAGTTGTTTGGACTAAAACATCACCTTGGATCTCACGTAAATGCAGTACATAATCGTAGCAAACCTTTTGAATGTGAGATTTGTTACTGATCATTTTTAGACAAGAGTAATCTCAATAAGCACATAAATATAGCACATTATCTGAGCAAAGCCTTCGAATGTGGGATTTGTCACAAATCATTTGGAAAAAAGGTACCCTCAATAAACACATAAATACATTACATGATCGAAGTAAATGGCTCGAGTGTGAGTATTGTCACAAATTATATGGTCGCAAGGATACTCTCAAAGTTCATAAAAATACAGTACATGATTTTAGCAGATTCTAGGAGCATGAGACTCGTCTGGAGAAATTTGGACGCAATAAAGACTTCTAACATCACTTGAATACGCTACCAAATTTAAAAACATATTTCATATAAGTATCCTTCAATTTATTGATGAATAATAAAGTATTTCAAAATGTTATTGAATATTTTCTCATCATTATCGTATATTATAATGTATTTTTCATAATTAAATATTTTGTAGCAGCATATAGTTTGACTAGAAAAGCGTCGTTGCGATACGCGTTTTCATTTCACGCACGATGAGAAACAAAACGCGCGACGAGCCTCTACATGCATCAGCCGTTACTAGAGTACACGAGTACTCTTACCGATCCGCGTGCCCACACGTGTGCGTGTATTCGTTAATATCGCTGAAAGTACATTTTCCAAAATTACACTCGTCATTTTTTACCTTCGTGTGTATACGTACGCGACACGAAACATTATAACTAGTTAAATAATATATTAAACATCGCGTGAACCGACCGAGAGAGAGAGAGAGAGAGAGAGAGAGAGCGAGAAAGGTAAAAAAAGTTGGCAATCGCAGAGAGATTCGGAGTCTAAAGAGAGAAAGAAAATAATTGGATTCTAATGATACATCGTGCAAATCGCAACTTCGTGTATATAAATGTCGACTTTATTAAAGAGAAAAGTTATATATTTATTGTATCGCAGCCGCGCTTATACATGCTTTTGCAGCCTATGTATATTAGGTAGACATCGAACACACGATACCTGGTTCAAATCGTCTCACGATTGTTGTTGTTGCCTTGTCCGTCTGGTAAATAAGTGTGTGTGAGTACGCGCGTGTCCGTGTAAATTCACACATAAAAACGAGCGAGAGATTTAATCGTTACGACGGAAAACAAGGACGCGTACACTGCTGCTGCTGCAGCACAGGACTGTAATAATAAACTGCATAGCTTAGCGCAAAAGTGCTCTACATAATTATTTCGTAATTAGTTTATGCATGCAAAGGATATTTGAGTGTACGCGTTATAGTGTGTATAGTTGTGCGCTATAGCTAACGTCTATGTGTGTGTATAAATACTTGCAAGCATGGTATATATTATAAGCTCCTACTAATCCGAGTGAAAAAGGAAAAAAAAGATCGCTGCACTTAGACTTAAAACACGTTAAAAGGTTGAAGGTTTAATGGCTACTACACTAATATAATATAACCGCTATACGCGTTGATAGACCTTGAAAGTTTAGAATTCGGTTGCAGATTGAGTTGGGTAAAAAGAATGAGAAAAAAGTTGCATACATGCGCGACTCGAAGCAAGTAGGAGCTTCGACAGACTGTTAACTTGCATACTGCACCGAATGTATATGTATGCGCGGCGCGCGTTTGGCCACACGCATATGCAACGACTTGCATCGGTGTGCGAGTACGTTCGTATTATATGTATGGATATATAATTAGACCTCGATCTCTTGCGTAATCATGTCGAATAGCTGTATGCGCTCGCTTAGAGTGACCAAAGCCGGGAATAAAAAAAAAAACACAGAAAAGAAAAAACTAAAATGCCGGACGTTGTGGGAGGCCACTGGCACCAGTCGAGATCGCTCCTCTACTCTGTACGTGTCGTATACTGCAGCAACACATATTATATTGTATATACAGCACAGGCTACAGCAGCAGCAGCAGTAACAGCGGCTGCAATTGTAATGGACACAAAGAACTGCCGCTTGAATTATAAAACTCTCGTTGTTTTCGTCCGCGTCAGCGTCCTGTGTATGTTATTGTCTCTGTCCGTTACACTGTGTGTCCGTCTTGAAGCGCGCGTCTCGTTGTGCTCGCTCGTGCGTAGATTCGTTCTCTCTCTCTCTCGTGCCTATGTACTATCAGGCATAGTATTGTATATTGTAATACCTGGCACGGATACGCGCGCCGTTCCGATCATACACTCGCCAAGCGCCAACAACGAATGTAAAACGAATGAAAAATAATACAAAAACAAAACGAAAAAAAAAGGAAAAGTAAACTGTTTTATCAGGGGCATGAAGTCGCGTGGCGAGTTTCCGTCGAAAACACATCAAAGCCGATACTATATAACTCGCTCGGCTGCGCGCGTGTCCTAGAGCATGCATTATGCACATTTGATAATTGGAAAAAGAATCGCTGAATCCATCCTCGGTTAAAGCTCAACGTCGTCGTCGTCGATGTACTTAGTCGTCGCGGTCGATTTGCATAAATTATTGCCGTCGCGTTACGGACAATTAGATAAATCAATATTATCAATGCAACGATAAATCATAAATTGAAATGCCTTTCGTGAATCGTAAATGTGTGTGTGTGTGTGCTTCGAACTTCTACGTGCCATTACTCGTTGATTGCGAACCCTGACGTTCGTACAATGGCATACAGTACGTATTGTGGATCTGCACACATAATTTGAAATCAATGTCTTGGACTGATAAAAAGAATAATTGTTCAAAATTCAGTAGCAAAATGACATTGAATATTTCGACGCGAAGAACGTTCTTAATTAAACAATTCATTAACTATTGCGTTAATTCTAATATTTATTCAACGCAGAAGTTCAATGGACATGTTAAGGTGTATAGCCGGTGATAGGCAATCTAAGCTAAAAATTGTACACTGAATTACGTGTTATACAACACGTTAATATCAAAAATTCCAATTATGATTCTGCTGACTTCTCTCTTTCTTATTTCTCTTTATTTTCCTCTGTAATGCGTAACATAAAGTATGTGAGCAAGTCTGTAAAAAATCGTCGAAATTCAAAATTCAATCGTGATTAAAATTTTTGTCACTTTACGTGATGCCATAAAATATGAAAAGATACTTGAAAAATTAAAGCTTTGTTTGGTATTTTGTCTCTAATTTGCACATACATTTCTGAGACCTAAATAAACAATGATTAATGCCTCTTTACGTGTCAAATGGCAAAAGTTTCCATCATAAATTTAGTCTTTAATTTTAAGGACTTTTTTATAGAATTGCCCATATACTACAGTTACGCATTTGATCAGGCGGCACATTATTACAAGATCCGATTTCACTCGAGCCGCGCTGTACGACGCGCTTATTATGCAGTATATAGGATAAGCATTATTTTATATATACGCGTCGTAGCTATAGTATATATAAGTGCGCATAGACCGTGTATACGTATTTGACTATCTGTGCATGTGTGTGTGTACGCATGTATGTCTGTGTCGCCGCTCACTGGAGCAATGACATTATTGTGCAAATATTAGCTAAAGGATTCCTGCGATGTAGTGCATGTGCGTGCGCACATATCTACGATTTGCTGCAAAGAGACGAGCGCCATACAGCGAAACGACGCAGTGGTGCGCCGCAGGAGCGATTTGCATCATTGTCACCCTCGTCGTTCCCTTTTTTTCACCCTATTTGCAATGCCGCGAGGAATGGGAAATTTTACGCTCTTCAACGTTAAAATCGCCACTTACGTTTTCGCTTTCTCTATCTGCAGGTATACGTGCTCGACATCGTAGGATCGGGATCAGTGATAAGCGAGAGAAAATAAATGAGAACTCACTGTTTGTTTTCGTCTTATGCCAGAAAAGTTAATTTTAATCTTGTAACTTTTGGCTCATTCGTATTTATGAATAAATTATATAGAAAAACATTTTTTCCTACAAATAATATATATAAAAAAAAATACAGCATTGTTTCTTCGCAGTCACACATTGCTCATATTGCACACTTACGCGCACACACACACACACCTCTGTAATCATTTCGCTCTGATTTCGTATTTGTACACTTCATATATTGACATGATTTTGTTCTCTCGATAAACACGAAGACATTATTGATGTGCATAAACGCGGGTGTGTGTGCGCGTCGCTCGTTGAAGAGAAAAGAAAAACAATCGAGTCGTTATTGATTTTGCTTAATTCTTACATATATTTTTGCCTTCATTTCACTATATAAGTTATTAAATCATTACTAATATTACTGCACTTACAAATATTATCGTTTATTAATTTTAATAATATTTATTTTTTTCGTAATTATGCGTAAAAAAATTATACATCTATCATAATGAGCTGAACGCCGCCAAACGGACTACACAAATATTATAATTAGTATTACACAGTACGATACAATGTCAAAAAAGCTCAGAGAAAAAGAGACGATATTGTTATAATAATATAATGAATGCGCATTACGTATTTATTATGCATTTTATCAATCATTTAAGCCTACAATTTTTTCCATAGTAAATCATTTTTCGAGTTTTCGTAGTAAAAAAATCACGGATGCTTGCGTGTGTACTCGTTCTGAGACACGTCACAGCGAAGCACTGCAGTAAACACATTCGCACAATACACACTTGTACGTTCACATTTTACTTTCTGCTCTTCATTTTTATTTTCATTTTTTTTTTTTTTTTATAAAAAAATACATTTAGCTCATTCATGCTCCAACGTATGTTTACGTTCATGCATCTACTATCACGCATACTACTGCTATATGCATGTACGTATTTCGTTACAATCGCGTACAGGTAACTCAACTATGTGTGTCTCTGTCTTGGATATTTGCGTGATTTTTTATATACATTCGTCAACTTTTACGAAAACAATCGAGAAAATACGAGACGATGTCTCCGCGTTCTCTTTTTTATTAACTTCTTGGAACTAATTGCTCGTTATTTTAGTGACTTTTTTTTTATTTGTGACTATCGTAGCCAAGAAAATCGAAACTCGAGTATATGTAGGCGCAAACTTTCAACACACGAGAACGCAGGTAAAATATAAGCACAAGTTGTCGGTATATCTTAGATTCGAGAACAAAGGCAAAATAATGAAAAAAAGGAGGAACAATTTGCACATGCAATTGTTAATGAACAATTGAACGTATTGTTTTTTGCGTGTCGTTTTGCTCGTTTTTGGATTTCTTTCGTAAGATACTTCACGCGGATACGTAATAAATATGCAATAATTATGTACAAAGTTCGCTAAATGCCTAGATTTTTTTACATAATTTCCACGAATACTCAATGGGCTTTAATCATTTATGACTATGCTATTATAATATAATTTTCAATTGAAGATATCGTTTTCAAAAAAGACGATAATTTTTTATCATAAGATCATGGTTAAACATTAAAGAGACTTGGTGAAAAAATTCGTCCTGAATACTTGATTTATCATTCTTCTGGTAGTCGCACGGCACACCTTTTTTGGAGTATACATAATTTTTGTATAATTACATGATTTTGTACTAAAATATTTTTTTTCTTACTTTTCATTCGATAGAAATTGTGCACCATTATATTCTAAATAATGCACAACCAGAGTTTTTAATGAATAATGAAATATCCTTATCTTATCGTCTGTTAATACACAAGCGATTAAATACTTATTTTTTTTAATTCTTTTTTGGTCTATCACGTCGGTTTGGTGTGATTCTTTTTTTTCTTTAAATTGCACTACTATTCTGATTAAAAATGTTCAGCTTAGATGACTAATGATTGGATTTAAACAATTAATGCATTTTTGATGCTTCATTCGTGCAGATGATACCGTCAACTGCACTTGTTAGATATTTTCCTAATGATCTTGTTTTTCTTGTACTAGTAACGCCACGGCAACATAAAAATGTTGTTTCGTCACATGATTATGCGTATATCTGTAATGACAACACTTATCGATTTAAAAATTCTTTAAAAAGAAAAAAATGTGGTCACCAAACGTACAAGCAAGTTTATAAATCTCTCTTATTTATGTTTCTGTAATTTACAGCAGATGATTTTTATAGTAGTATAAAATTCGTAAGTTTCTTAATTTTCAAGGCTTAAGCGATAGAAATTGGTACTATTATTATATGTACAAGATTCGTTCTTTCATGAAAAAGGCAATGTTGCGTTCTTAATAGCAAAAAGTCGTTTAATCATCGCATGTCGGAACATTTAAATTCATTGTCAAATAAAAAAAGGAAATTATCCTTTAATTACGACGAGTGATTCGAACTATGCGCACGTGATCATTCATACGTACACAGAGGCATCCCACATGCACACTTTCTGGATCGAGCAACAACACTTGCATCAATAATTAAATAAAGAATCGCCAAAAATAAATTTAAAGCCTCTATCCCGAAACCGATCGTCGAAATGATGGATAAAATTAACAAAAAAATATTCCACGCACAGATAAGGCAAGATAGTAACAAATACGTATTATATTATCGATTGTTAACATCGCTCGCGCGCGCGCTTGTCCTCGCGCTTGTGCAGCAAAAATTACGGACGATGCGTCGTCGTGCGTCCTCGCTCGTTCGCGTACTTCTTTGGCCGTATGTGCGTTTGCATTTTTCATTACATCGAATATGTCTGTGTGTGTGTGTGTGTGTGTGTGTGTGTGTGTGCATAAATGTACGTTTATTTGACGCAAAATCATCGTACTTCGTTTTATTCCTGTACACAGCCTGTCAAGTTCGTTGATCGCGTTTAAAATAATTGCGGCAAATTTAATGGTCGAAAAATTGCCTACCGCAGAAACTAAGTTTGTTCTCTCTCTTTTGTTTTTTGTTGTGTTTTATGTTATATACAGTAGTTCTCTTTCGCATACATAATAAAAACAAAATCAAATGGCTCTTTGTTCTCCGGGCCTCGCGTTATTATATTATCTGGTGTCCGTAATGTTCTTCTTTTAACATAATAAATATGTACTAATCGCACTCATCCGGCCGCGTGATCGAAAAGCACACGAGATATTACATACACCTATATATCTAGTGTATACCTGCAACTACCATACCGCAACATGTAAACGTTATTTTATATACGTCTTAGCGCGAGTTAGCCAAGATCTTACGTAAGCACGTGTGCGTTCGGTTCAGTTCTCTTTTTTTTTTGCGCCACTCGTGCGAGATTTCAGGTATTAATTTTCACATGTTCGCGCCGTGTGTGTGTATTTACGTACGTGCAGTCTATGTAGACGATGCTGAAAAATTGCCGTGTTATATACCGCGTTATCGTGGTAAACATAACGCTCTCGGCGCGACTCGCTCGTATAGCGAGGAGCCCGATAAAAAGCATGTCGAATCGAGTCGTTATAAGGCTAAGCCGTGTACCGAGCGCTATATGTACTGCATAAATGCTCTGTCTACGAGGAAGAATATATATAATATATATCCGAAGGTTTTTAAGCGCGCGATAAAACGTATATACCACATGCGTCGATTGATCCATTATCGCTCGTTAAGAAGTACGCAAAAAAAAATTAGAGGAAACGAGGAAAAATAGAGGAATTTATGCAGGCAAATGACGACAAAGTGTCGCGCGCGAACAAAACGACGACGACCGATCGCCCGCCGACGGAGTACTCCGTACTTATAGATTAAATATAATATTTATATAGCGCACTGGCGCAGTGGAAAAAAAAGTTGAACTCGAAGCAATAGCTGCAATAGCTTGTGCATGAGCGAGCTCGCGAGCTAAACCGCTGCTCGACGAATCGACGAAATCGCCTATACTTTTTTAACGATTCACTTTTAACCTTATGTCGGACAAGGCTGTATGTCATAAAAGCGTGACAATTTTTTTTGCTCCTCTTTTCTTTTTTGTCTTTACACTGATATATTTAATGGAAAAAAGTGTATCGCGCAAGTCTCGCGCCCCGTCACGGTTCGACCTGTGAGCTCGTGCAGTGCTGCGGCTTACAACGGTACTCGCACACACACAGGCACACATTCAAACATAGAGATCGTGTGCAAATAATCGTCGTCATAGTCGTTGTGTCGTTGCAGATTTCATTTCGAGTGCTTCGACCCGCGCCTCGGTTTATTTTTCATCCTACGTGTACATTAGGGTGGGCCGTTTTTGGGCTTTTTTCTAGAATCGACTTGTAATAGTGATTTTCTGTTAGTTTTATGTATAAAATGAAAGCTCCTTCAAGGCAGGTGCGTACAAATGATTTTTTTTGTCTCCTCAACGTCGATTAATATTTTTTTCGCTGTTTTTTCCTTAAATTGGCCTTTTTTCACTCTACCACGCGTCAAAAATGGAAAAATGATGTTTTGCGATTCTAAAATCCGCGATTCATCAACTAATAGGCTAATAAACATGTTTCAACCCCCACCGGAGCTTAAAATTGAGATACGGAACCAGGAAATGCGTATAAACCCGTAATTTTGGCTGTTTTTTGCCCATTTTACCCGATTTTCGACTACACGGTCGAGGTCGATTTTTAAGTTCAACACCATCGCCCGCGGTCTCTTTCTTTTCTTTGAGATAAGTACTAACAAGAAAAATGTCCACTGAGGTGATTTTTAAAGCAGGAAAAATTTGGCGCGCTCGAAGAAAATCGTCTTTTTATGAATTAATGTAAAAAATGGATCGTTTTAACGTGTACCTGGAGTTTATTTATTGTGTAATCTCAAAGCAAAGTGCATCGTCATAAAGTACTCCTTTTTACGAGTAATTTAAAAAAAAATAGAGTTCTCTACGATTATTTTAGCGTCCTGTAGGTCGTTTTGAAGATATCATAAGCAAAATGTCGCGTTAGCTAAAATCAACGCGATTTGCTGAAGTCGACGCGATGTGAGGCATCTTACGTATAGATTCAATGGTATTTTCAAAACGACCTACAGGACGCTAAAATAATCGTAGAGAACTCTATTTTTTTTTAAATTACTCGTTAAAAGGATTACTTTTTGAAGATGCACTTTGCATTGGGATTACACAATAAATAAACTCCAGGTACACGTTAAAACGATCCATTTTTTACATTAATTCATAAAAAGACGATTTTCTTCGAGCGCGCCAAATTTTTCCTGCTTTAAAAATCACCTCAGTGGACATTTTTCTTGTTAGTACTTATCTCAAAGAAAAGAAAGAGACCGCGGGCGATGGTGTTGAACTTAAAAATCGACCTCGACCGTGTAGTCAAAAATCGGGTAAAATGGGCAAAAAACAGCCAAAATCACGGCTTTATAAGCATTACGTGGTTCTGTATTTTAATTTTAAGCTCCGGTGGTGGTTGAAACATGTTTATTAGCCTATTAGTTGATGAATCGCGGATTTTAGAATCGCAAAACATAATTTTTCCATTTTTGGCGCGTGGTAGAGTGAAAAAAAGGCCAATTTAAGCAAAAAACAGCGAAAAAAATATTAATCGACGTTTAGGAGACAGAAAGAATCATTTGTACGCGCCTGCCTTGAAAGAGCTTTCATTTTATACATAAAACTAACTATTACAAGTCGATTCTAGAAAAAAGCCCAAAAACGGCCCACCCTAGTGTACATATCATTTTCCAGTCCACTCTCGACTACTATATAACAGCGTACATCCGATCGTGTTTACGCACTACGCAGGCATACGTATATTTTTAATTTAAAATAAATATACAAATTATGAAACGCCATCTACGCACGAAATAACGACGCAATGTTACATCACAGATAGGAAAGAGAGAGCACGCGACGCTGTATAGACAATTCAGGGAATGTCGCGCGCGTTTATCTAATTATTAAATGTTGGAATTGTACCCGATCAAATGACCAAGGCTATCGCGAAATCAGAAAATATATTCGGGTTGCGCTTCGTAATCGTTGGAGCGTAAAAAAAATTAAAATAATAATGATAACAATAATAGTAATAATCCAACGTGTTTTCTCTTCGCGAGTGAGTATATAAGACGCGAACATGAATCATGCAGGCTATATTGCATTTTCACCACGTGTATCGATCACTCGTTATGTAAGGTGAGCACGCGTTCGTATGTGGATATGTGTGAGAACTAAATACGTATGCATCAATGTTTCATCCCTTTTTTATTGTTTAAATTTTTCGTTTTGTTTGTTACATGCATGTACAAAACTCAAAAGTTTAGAAAAATAATCTTTTAAAAGACGCTGCGTATTCATACGCGAGTTAGCGGGTGCGTGAATGTGTCTGTGTGTGAGAGTACGCGTGTGAAAATTATACAGGTATTTAATTTATATTATAAATATATACGAGCGCGTCTCTGTTTGCGCGTGAAAGTAAAAGGGGAAAGAGCACTTAAGCACACACATATGTACACACACACTCGGCCAGTGTCATAAGTCAATAATAATATTATGTATAATACGCGCTACTAATCTTTATCAAATATCTCGAATTTCTGGAATTATCGCGTAAATGTAGTAGCTTTCGAAACGAAGTACCGCAATCCAATTAATAAACCCGATAGAAATCGATCGTCATCTCGATCGAAATCGAAGGAAAAAAAGAGAGAGATAGATAGATATGGAAAAAAAGAAGGAAAAAAGATCTCGGCGCGCATGTATTAAATTTATCGTAATATTTCAGCAATACGTAGCTGGAGAGCCGATGAAACGGCTCGACGAAAGTCTAACGTAAAAAACATTTATTATTGCACAAGTAGACAAGCACACGCGCCACTGAATTCCCTTTTTTTTCGTCGCTACTTGGCTGTAGTGTGTAGTGTGCTGCAAGCGCATTGTATATGTCACGTCGAACGCGAAAAGGACGCGCGAGTCGCGCGGAAAAATATCGATCGCTCGGGGGCTACTCGACGACGACGACGCTACTCTCGCGGTGTATATAATACGTGAAATAATAATTGCTCGCGAGACCCTCGACGCGCGTATAATATGCTCCAGCTCGAGAGAGCACTGCTGCAGCAGCAGCAGCAGCAGCATCGATGGCAGTAACGTAATATCTAAACTTAAATAAATGAAATGAGAGTTTGTTGTGGGTGTATAACGAAGTGACTCGAGAGCTGCAACTAGACTTTTCGCGTGTACAATACTCATAGCTTTGAATTATCCGTTAATCCGCGCGCGAGTGTTTGGCAACTACCATTTTTTCGAGCTTTTCTCCGTTTTTTTTGTTACTTCCTCTCTCTCTCTCCCTCTTTCTCTATCTTTGGCATTCATGCACGATCCAATTGGCGCGTAAACGTCGTTGCAATAATCGCTAAGTCGGTGTTATTCACGTCATTTATAGAGCATGTATATCGTTGGCAGATATACATACTGTACATATTCTTGTTTACATACACACATTCGCTTCACATGCACGCACACACACACAAACACACACCCACGTGTTCAAAGGACACAGACCCTCTATATATGTATAATATGTACACATGCTCGCACGCGGCACACAATATCGTGCTGCGATCGTGTCGTCGAAATCGACGAGCGAAAAAAAATAAT
Organism: Trichogramma evanescens; assembly: GCA_902732785.1. Lineage (NCBI taxonomy): Eukaryota > Metazoa > Arthropoda > Insecta > Hymenoptera > Trichogrammatidae > Trichogramma > Trichogramma evanescens. The sequence goes on along the minus strand of CACVKI010143744.1, from coordinate 62,532 downwards.
AATAATAACAATAAAACTCGCCGCGCACCGTATAGTTATGGAGCACATACACACTCACACTATTATAATCTATGATAGGTATCGAACGAACTTCTGAATTGTACATAAATATTTTATGTATTTGCTAATTCAACTATTTATGATTAAATCGACGTAATCGTTTGTTCTTTTCTTCTTCTTCTTTTTTCTTTGTTCTTTCTTCATTTTTTTTCACAAGTGATCATGTTTCTCTCGTCGTTGAAGTTTTTTTTTTATTCTTTCACAAAGTTAACTCTCGCGGGGCATTGAACATTGAACATCACCAGCACCAACAACAGTGTAGTAACAACAACAATAACAATAACGACAACAACAAACAGCACACTGCTGCACCTGCACTTCACCTGCACTGCTACTAATGCTACGCGAGCACAAATGAGCAACAACACAGATATTATTTATAAAGAGAGAAAAACTAATTGGTCACTGCGCGCGCAAGACTTACAGAGGTAGATAATTAGAGATATACAATACGAAGAATATACGTGTACATATATCTTATAGAATATAATTAGCATTATAAGCGGCTGCTTTTTGTCCGTTAGTTGCGTTGCGCGCAATATCACACGAAGAGCTGCGTTGATGCTTTGTCGTCGTAGTTGTCGCCGTCTTCATCGTCGTCGCTGATCGTTGTTGTAGTCGTCGTTGTCATTGGTGCTGCAAAGCTGCTCTCAATACTTGACTTTGGCCTTGACTTCCTCGGCCAAGCCGCCCCACTTGAGCCTGTAGACCCTCGACCGCCACTGTATGAGCGGATCCAGTACCGCCTGGACGAAGAGGTAGGGCCGCGTGGCCTCGCACAGTATCCAGCCGATGAGGAACTCCAGGGCGTTGAAGGGCAGCGGCCCGTTCTGCACGAGACACAGCAGCGTCCAATCGAACACGAACCACAGAAACACGTGCACCACGTAGAACAGCAACGAGTCCCAGTCGAAGAGCAGGGCCGCGGCCCAGGAGGCGCAGGCACCCAGCACCAGGCACTCGCTGAGCGGCTCGAACACGATGATGCTGGGCAGCATGGCGACCCTCAGCTTGGCCCAGCGCCTCAGCCTGGCCTGGAAGCTCTGCATCTCGCAGTGTCCGCTGTTCTGCATGGCGGGCTGCGAGCTCACCGTGATCTTCCAGCCTCGATCTGTGAGCGATTTGGCGTAGAAGAAATCCTCGGCCAGATAGACGCCGAAGGTCTTGAGGCCGCCCACCTCGTCGAGCAGGGCCTTCTTGATCAAGGCCGACATGCCCGTGTGGCAATTGATGCGCAGCAGATCCGCGGCGAGATACATGCGCGACTGCACCGTGCCGAAGAAGATCTTCTCGTAGCAGGCGGCGAAGCCCGATCGGTCGCAGGTGAAGGGCATCTGGTGCACCAGGCCGACGCGCTCGCCCATGTAATTGACCATGTCGAGCAGGGTGTCCTCGTTCATTCTGATGCCCGAGTCGCTGATGAGGATGAGCTCGTGTTTCGCCGCCTCGTAGGCCGGCTGCATGTTGTTGATCTTAGGATTGACACCCACGCCCTTGCCTCCGACGAACAGCTGCGCGTCTACGCCCGGATATTTGTCCATGAGCTTGGTGACGAGCTGGAGCACCGGATCCTTGGGGTCCTCGACGCAGAACAGCAGCTCGTACAGTGGATAGTCCAGATGGAAAAAGGTCTCGAGATTTGAAAAAAGATTGGAGTCGACGCCGACCAAAGGCTTGATGATCGATACACCGGGCAGGGGTGTCTCGCGGATCGGCAGCTTGAGGAACTTCTGCCGATGGAGCTTCCAGCGACCGGCCACCAGGGCGATCACGTGGACGAGCCACATGCCGGCCCAGAACACCATGAAGAACGCGGCGAAGCCGTAGAGCGTGTAGAGCGCCGCCTCCGAGCCCCTCACGCTCAGCATATTGTTCGGCTATTGGATTTTTGCTATATGTATATACTATTTACACATACACACACTCGTTGCGCGGAAGTGACCGCACACTCACACAGACACTCCGACTGTTGGTGTATATATTTTTTACTATTATTATACACCAGCACGACACTTTGCACTTGACACTTTGCACTCTCTGCGCTGCTCGCCGTGCACGATGATGACTACAGACAATTTTTGTTTCACTCGTTACTCGCACAGAGACACACGCACACTATTCTCGGTACTCTCTTGGTTCTATTTTTTTTTTTTTCTACACCGGAGCACGCACACAGCTGTTGTCGTTACGGGCTCGCGTAGAATTTTCCAATGTACAATTTAATTGCGTTAATTGTATCGAAACGTAGATATACGTGTTACGTTATATACAGTATGTATATATTTTATTTAAGTGTTGCGTAGCGTACAGAGTAGCGTTGTATGTATCGGAGTCATCGAAGAGCGCTCGCGCGCTCGGAGCGGCCTTTTATCAGCACGATGCGCTTGAGCAACGATGAGTGGCCGAAGTGCATCTGCAGCCACGATCAGGAGCCTCGGGAAGGTGTCGCGCGCTATTGCTACTACTGATAAGGTAATTGCCCGCCTCGCGATGCGACGTCGATGAGATCAGCGGCCTGAGTTGTGGTAGTAGTATCGATGGGGCAGCGCTAGTAGCCGGAAACCGGGGATAACAATGAAAGTTGTTATTGTTTTTGTTATGATTCTCATCGATACGATTGCGACGATAACGATGACGATTCGTATTGCGGGCCCAACGTCGCCGACAATGGCGTATCAGTATAATTAGCAGCAACGACGACGACGACGACGACGACGACGACGACCTCGAAGACGATGACGACGTCGACGACGACGATGGATGCGACAAGGGCAGCAGCTGCTCTCCTCGGTACCTTGGCCTGATCATCGAGCCGCCGTCGCAGCAGCAGGTGTCAAGGGACGATACCGATTCCAACTGCTACTGCTACTACGACAATTGCTAATACTACTGTTTTTACTACTACTGCTGTTGCTGAATGACAACGACCTCGTCGTCGTCGTCGTCGTCTCTGTTGTTGTCTGTTTTTTTCTACTACAGCACGCTCGTCTCGCGTCGCCGCTCAGACGGATACTGTGCTGCTGACACAGTGTTTTTTCGGAGTCGTCGTCGTCGTCGTCGCCGCTGCTGCTGCGAGCCAAGACGAGGACACCTCGTGCTGTTGTCGTTGTCTGTTGTGCGACGGACTCGCTACAACTACAACTGCTGCAGCTACTTCTGTGACTGTGGCTGCTGTGGCTGTTGTATCTGTCCTCGGCACTCGTGGATTCGGTGATAACAATATCAGCGGCGGCACGACCACCACTGCTGCTGCTTAATATACTTATTAGACCGCTACTGTCGTCTGCGCGACAAGTAATGAATTGACTACAACTATCGCACTGGCACTGGGTTTTACGCTTGCACAGGCTCATCATGCTTCGACGCTGCGGCTCGCTAAACTTTTTCTTCGACTGCTGCTGTTCTTGCTGCTGCTGCTGCTGCTGCTGCTGCTGGCGCTACTGTAGCTGCTGCTAGAAGCCGACAACACCGATGATGAGCTCGTGAGCGCGACGAGCTTCATCGTCGCCGAGCTCTTGCGGTTAATCTTGCAGTTTTGTTTTTGATTTAGCTTGCGCGCTCAAGCTGTACAAATAAAGAGTGCGGCGTGTACACGATGATTAACACTCGGTGTAACGCGCAACACTCGCGAGGGCACTTGTCGGTGAACTTGTCGAAATATGAAAAATACACTTTTGATATTATTATTTAAATACACTTTCACCTTCTCTTTTTCAATTACCGCGGGCCACGTATCGTGTGTCGAGCGGCGGATGATAAGGCGCTCGCGCGCTCACGAACTCACGCAAACTTTTCATACGTATATGCACGCACGCACACTTGCTCGAGCTTCGCAAGCACTGCACACACGGAGAGCTGGAGCCGCGAGGCGAATTTTCGTCTGACGCACTCTCGATTTTTTTTACTGCTGTTGCTGCTCCGTCTGCCTGTCTTTCTCGTGTCTTCTTCGCTGCTGCTGCAGTACTATACGTATAGCTCGCGAAGTAAGAACGAAGGCTGCGCTTGAGAGCTCGATGCACTGTGTACTGTTGCTGCTGCACAGCCTAATGTGCAACGGTGGCGGTGGCTTCGGCGACGGCGATACACCACTTATATGTATGTAACGCACGCACACATAATCTCTCTCTCGCGGTGGGGTAGTCAATGCTGTGCTCGCGTTTCCTCACGTCCCTTTTGGCGTTTGCCTCGTTATGGTAGTAGCTGATTATAATATAGCCGTCGTCGTCGTCGTCGTCGTCGACGTTCTCTTACGTTTTAGAATTTATAATCAAAAAAACGTTCTTACGCACAGCACAAGTAGTGGTATATAGTAGCGTGGGAAGCGTGTGCTTGCTCGGTGGCTGTTGCTGCTACTGTTGCAACGCACAGCGCGCGGCGATTGGCGGCTGTGTAGCGGCGCGACTGCCACCACGGCAGGGGACTCCGAAAAAAGAAAAGGGAAAAAAGAACCCCGCAGACGTGAGAGAGTTGAGACAGAGCCGTCGTCGTCGTAGTCTCGCGCACTCGAAACTATAATGTATTATACATGTAGACGAACTGCACTTGGGTGATACGATCGAGCTCCACGGTGCGTTGCTCCGTTTTTTTTTTATACCTTTTTTACGTATACATTTAAATTTAAGTGAATGCAGTAAGGGGTTTGCGTCTCGATCGTAGGCACTCGGCGCACATCTATACCTTGCTATTACCACACGTAGTATTAGTATACGCGTATACGTTTTTTTTTTTATATGCTGCACTTACTGCGAGTGGCAGGCTTCGTACTGTATACTGTTTTGTATACCGTGCAGTGTGTGTAGTGCGCGACGACGACGCACCACCACCCTATATTAACTTATGCAAATGCGTGTACTATACGTGTGCACGTACCACATTCGCGTAAGTATTATTTTAAGGTATAACTATAGGTACTTGTCTACGGTATAGGGTACGTTGCTCTGCGGCAACTGCACTGCAACTAACGCGCGCGCGGACTATTGTACCACCGGCAGTAGCAGCAGGAGGCTCTCCGACTGTCTCTCTCTATCACGTTTACTATATAGTACGCGACACACACGAACGTACACTCCTTCCTCCCGTCGACGCTGCCACCACCACCACCACCACTACTATACTAGTACCAGTATGTATACGCGAGACGCCGCAGTCGCGGATACCTCGATATATGTATACAAAATGCACACACGCGAACTTGACAACCGGTCGATTTCTCCTGACGCTTTATGTGTGTATATTTATATACGTAGCTATTTTATACACGCACACACACACTTTGTGCAAGTGTGCGTACGTTAACGTATGTATATAAACGGACAGACTGTAGAGCTCCAAGTCTCCCACCAAGAGTTAGGTGCTTTCCGCCGCTCATTAAGATAAGCCGCATTCGCGCTTATATATACGGCACATACACAGGCAGACTTACAGACACAGACATGGGCATAGATAGACAGACAGACAGACAGACAGACAGACAGACACTGCTGCGGGCTCTACGTACAGATATGATACATACAGGTATGTGCTGTACATAACGGCCCGCGTCGCTGCTCCTGCTGTCTGTGTGTACATATCATCAAGGTAGCATAGTCTGTTCGAGCGTAGATATACGCATAAGCTTTCTTACCCCGTTTCATGACGAGTCAATATAATAATGCAACGCGCCGAGAATGCCTCGCACACAGCAGGTGCACATCAGGTGGAAAAAGCTCGGCTCTTACGTGCGTGCGTGCGTGCGTACCTTTGTATACATAGACGCGCGCGCTTATGTTTACATTGGAACACGATCGACGGGGCGACGTTTGACTGCAGCTGTCAGTGCGCGGCCACCTGTATATCTTGCTTATAGATGCCAGAGACTGATAAATGTCTTTTTAAATGTCGTTTGATATAAGTGGAGGACTGTAATTTGGGAAACTTTGAAAGAGATACTTTAATCGATAGAAGAGTTATGAGGTCTATGACATTTGGACCAAACTGATGTCGAATATTTAGGGGTCAATGACCTTGCGCCACATGGCGTATCCCGAATCCTTTAAAGGTTAAAGCGCATCGACCCGTGTACAAGCGATGATATTCGCGATTTAAACTTCTGAGAATTTCGGAATCTATGTAGGGAAAGCGATGCAATGGTACTTACCAAGCACGTGAAACTTAAGGCGCGCGCCGCTCAAATGTCAAAGCAATCCGATGCACTAGTAGGTGAGGTAAAGAAGTAATAACTTGTAATGCGCTGTATTTTAATTTTGTTTAGCGAGTCATTGAATTTTATTTACATCTTGTAACGTACACATCTCGTTATTTTTGGACTCTTTTCATTTTCATTTTCTTAATTGTTTCATAAAAAAAAAGTCGTTAAGGCGTCGCCTCAAAGTGCGACATAAGGGCTATTTATAATAATAATGAACGAATAAACAAAAAAAACGATGATTCACATACAAATGACAAGTCTAGGCTCGGAATTTTTTGAAAAGAGGATGCTTGCAGCCCATGCTGGATGAAGCTCCTGGTCTTTTGTACTCGTAGTAGACGGCGTCGTCGGCTCCCGATAGCGATGCCATGTTTCCAGCCTTTCGTACCATCTGAAAAAACAAACAGAAAACGTTTATAAGACAAATTGCATGCTTATCAGTTGCAAGAACGAGAAAGGGGAGATATAAAACACTTGAGTCGGAACTCAAGCTGAGTAAGCGATTTCGAATAGCGGTGCGGCGTACGAGCTAAGTATTTAATACGGAACTGCGCGACATTTCGTTCCGCAAATCCGAAGCCTTATGAACAGCGTGGCGCAAGTATATTTGTATGGGTGTGCGTGTAAATGTGCGCGCGCGACAAATAAACGCCACTGTAATACGAGAACCGGCGTCGGCTTGTAATGTCTTGCAAAGGCGCGCTCGGCCGCCCTTATTAATGAAGCGTGTTTAATCAGCGCGTCGAATGATTTATAAACAAAAGTCCGGTGTTTTGTCAAACATTCATGTATACGAGCGGTGAAAGTGATTGAGCGATCTGTTGCTTGGACAAAAGAGTCAAAATTGACTTTTATATACGTATTAAATTGATTGATATAATGTTTTCGCTACTCACCCCTCCTCGTCCTGCAGGTCCTTCGCCAACAGCTCTTTCTTCGTCGGCATCTGCGTCACTGGCCGAGAGAACCTTTTGCAGAAGCGTTCCTTGCTCCTCGCGCGACTTGTACATCATATCTGGCTCCTGTTGACGAGAAGAAACGATTTTTATCGGTTATTATTTTTGGTTGGACCAGTTGCAACGAAGGGAGCGTGAATGAACTTACCTCGTCCATGCCGGCTAATTTTGTGATGACTTTGTACGCGTAACCTTGATCGACAAGGAAACGCTGCCTTTTTCTCGAATAAACCATTTCTGTTGTGTCCTGCGACACGAGTGTATAAAAGAATGCATTATACTCTTCGGCGATGGCTCCTGCAAAATTTATTTGCCAATTTATAGAGGATATAAATATATCGATTGGAGCTGAGTCACGACCGACCGAGGCCGATGAACTCACCTTTTTTAGCTCGAAGGATACGACCCAATCGCTGTGCCTCTTGACGTCGAGAACCGCCATGAGATGAAATCTGAATCAATACATTGGCTTCGGGCAAATCGAACGATGTATCAGCGACTTTACTCACGAATATGGTATTGACTTTCATATTGAATTTAAAATTCTGCAAAATTTGGATTCTCTCGCTCTGCAAAATAAAACACGAAAGTTTGAGTAAAGTTCATAAATGCATTGTTTTTGATAAATATATCTATGGATGCTACAAAAACTACGCCGTTATCAAATGCAACGAGAAATAAACATTTACGAAATGCAACGAAAAAAGTTACTCAATGAAATGAATAAAAAAAAATCTTGAAAAACCCATTGAAAAATTCCCCAACAAAATTCCATATCTAAAATCATTTGATCGCGTATTTTTTTTCATTGCACAGCATATATAGTTTTTGAAAACCCCGTCAACAAGTTAAATATAACTTACTTGACTAGTAGGTCCATAAATGTAAGGTTTGTTCATTGCAATGGCATAGTGTTTTAATGCAAAAACATTATCCGAGAAAACTATAGTTTTATCTCCACGTCTTTCGTGGTAGCGTATAAGATATTGGCATGCCCGGAATTTATTAGGATTCATCACGTACAATAGCTGCAAAAAACAGATTATTTTGAACACTTATATTGAGAAAGCTTTTGATTAGTGCAGGAAATAATTAACCATAGAACTTACAAGTCTCTTTGACACTTTACCAATTAAGTATTCTCTATAAAATTCTGGAGTCATTGGACACCAAACTTCGGCACATTGCACTCTAGCAATGTGGCCTTGTTTTTGTAGTTCCAACCAATTAGCTTCGTAAAGTTTTGGTCCAATCAAGAAGTTCAAGTCAGCAATTTTATCGTCCTCTCTCAATAAAGTAGCTGTCAAACCCAACTTACAGTGAGATTGAACAAGCGTTAATACTCTTCTGAACATTTTAGCAGGGATAGTATGTACCTCTAAAAAGTTTAAACAAATATTAAATTATAATTCCACGAAAAAAAATTCAAAAGCCAAAAATTTTTTGAATTACCCACCATCTAAAACCATAATACCCCATTCTTGTTCTTGCAACGATTTCATTGTTTGCTCAGCTTCCCAGGATCTTTTTTGTTGATGCGTTATCATGGAATATGTGGTTATCATTACTCCACAACCCATTGGTTTATCTTTGGCATCACTTGTAAATCTACAAATCATAGAGTCATCAGCAGTGGACCACATTTTGAACTGTTGCTTCCACTGCTCTACAGATACACCAGAATTACATAATACTAAGGCACGCTTTCTTACTGTACAACATGCTGTTACACCAACTAAACTTTTACCAGCACCTAAAATGGAAAAAACAGTTGTATATATTTTTAAATTTCTGAAATTTATTGGATAATTAATTCCGGGACAAGTGAAGCACAAAAAAAAATAAATCAGTTGATAACACATGGTACGAGACATGCTTTTTCACCTCATGTGATGTGTTATAACTTTTTTTTAGGTCCCTGTGGAAATTTTTGTTTTAGAGAGGGTCAAAATTGTTACTTTCAGTTGGGGTCCTTAGAAGAAGTACATTTTACATACCACAAGGTAAGACAATAACGCCAGAGCGAGCTCTACCATTTCCAAACATCTTTCTTAAACTTTTTTCTTGATAAGGTCTTAATACTGTTGATGGTTTTAAATCAATACTAAAAGCAGTATCAACGATTAATATATTTGGGATGAAAAATATCAATCTCATTTCTGGATTTTATACTCACTTTATATCTGGATTTACTGTATCATTACGGAAATCATACTCAGCCAGAAGTGGGTGTTCTAATTCAATACACCTTTTCTGAATTACTTCAATTTTATCTTGATAAACTTCAAAACTTACAGTTTTCATTTCTACTTCTTCTTCATCTTCATCTTCTTTATCCATTTTTTTATAAAATGTAGAGATATCTTCAGGAACTGGAACACCTGTCTCAGCATTTGTTTGATTGTTAGCTGCATCATCAGTTGTTGCTACTGTTGGTTGTGGAGCATTTATAGCAATTTTTGCTCCAAACTATAGTAATTTGATATTTTAATTGAGTTAAAATATATTAAATTGAGATATATTGCAAAATTTTGTTACTCACTTGAGGAACATTAGTTTTCATTAGAGTATCTGTAATGAAACCATCTTTGTCGTTTGATTCTTCTGAAACTTTCTTTCTTAATCTACATTCTTGAATAACAGGATCTTTCAACAATTTTTGCAAAACTTCAGGAAACGGAGATTCAATAAAATACTTATTATGTTTCAAGACAAGTTTTACCTATAAAACAGATAACATTAATAATGATACTCATTTGTATACATTATTTGAATTATGACAAAAACTTACTTTTCCATATGATAAAGTACATAACTTGATAAATTCAACAATACCATCAGGTATCGTCGTTTTACTCAGTCTTTTTAGATATTCAATTATATCATTAGTTTGAAGTCCCACACTTACAGCAGCATACAAAGAATAAGCTGTCAGTTTGTACTATCGCAAAAATTTAATTACAAATATTATTGAAGGGTTTTTTTACTCAAAAAAGTATTTATGCATAGATTATTAACCTCATGTATGTGTTCTGGCCTGCAAACTGGTTCAGCAATAGCAATTAGGAAGTCATGAGCATGTTTATAAACTGGTGAGAAAGACTCTAAGAAAATATGACCATTTGGAGCCTAAAAGTTATAATAAATCCTTGTAAGACAATAGCAGAATAATATTACAATTAAAATAGATCACTTACAACCCAGAGAGGCCTAGAACTATTATCAGGCTTTAATATCATTTGTTTACGATAATCTTTGGCTCCATACTGGTCTTCGACTGTGCCATCGTCTTGCTTTTCTACATCTGTTTTGGCTGCATCCGGAATACCTTCATTTTCATTTAAATCATCTTCATCCAAATCGAGGTCATAATTCAGATCATCTTTTCTCTTTTTGGATTTATTACGATCTGAAATGAGTTTTGTGAATGAAGAAAAGGGAAAATTCACGATGCCATCATGAGGTTTGTCATTTTTATTTGAAAAACATAATATCAACAAGTTGTGAAAGAGGCTATTTACCAGATTCTTTTTTTGTGCGTTTTGGTGCCATGATTTAGAATACAAGTTTTTCACCTACTGCACTACTAAAAGAACAATGCAAAGTTGACCTTCTTTAATTGAGCAATAGCATTGGCATAAACATTTATAATAACAGTGTCAAAGAAAACAATTTATCTCTGAAACCTAATCGAACGCAGCAGTACGTGTTTCTCTTGTTACAACTCGCTACTACTGCAGCATGCAGCATTGCCGGCCTCCGAGTTACTTAGGTCGGGAAAAAACGTTATGTGACATTGCGCAAGTCGGCTTCGTCCCCCTCCACGTTCACTGAGAAGGCGCTTCAAATTTGAAAAAATATGCATTCTGGAAGGGACGGGTAAATGAATAAAAACGTATTTTTGAAGTTTTTATGCTAAAATGTATTTTTCAGAAAATTAATTGCTAATTCAGTGAGAATTTATAATATACAAAATAATCAAGGTTAGGGTTGACAAATTATAATGACGAAAATGAACATTATTATTTTTTCGGTAAATACTTGAATGTAATACGCCTTCCTTACAACGTCAATTGGCACTGCAATAGCAATGCTTGCGATGATCTTTCACACAATTACTTCAATCGTAAAGTGGATTCGTGTGTATTTTAATGTAAACTATAATGTATTAAATGTGACAAGTAAAAAGTAATTGGTATTATAGTAATTTAACAGGCGGTTGAGTGCATAACTTAATATATCATTTTTATCAGAGGTATTAGTTAATTGTAATAGGTATTGGTTTGTTTTTTTTTACGCTCGAGAGCACTATGAACGAGAGATGATCTTTGAGGGCGAGTTTTTTCTCAGCCTATAACACGTGTTTAAAAACTGAACGGTCTTTCGCGAATAACATATATCAGATATCTGCCGTTGCATCACAGTTGAAGAAGTTTTATGGATTATATTCTCTTTCTTATTTTCATGAAATTATAAATAGAATATATTTCTAGGTATATAGAATATTTTACGAGTAGCTATGTAGCGTTAGTGCAAATTATCGGGATCAATTGCTTCCGAATGAAAACTTACACCCTAGGAAAGTCTGACAAAAATGTCATCGCTCGTGGAAGACACTACTTATATGTTGTCCATAGAAAGTTATGCATTTTCAAGATTGCTATTATTGACTTGAATTCTAGTCAATCTGTCTGATGAAAAAACTCGTCCTTAAAAGGCCAAAACACGCTTTAATCATACTTGATCGTATGTGTTATTTAGTCTAAATATATTAAAATTGGCCTTGGTTCCCAATGCTAGACAGGCCCTCTTGCAAACTTCTTTTTTTTTGTTTTAGAATTGCAGGTTGGCAAATGCGCAAAAAGTTTTCTAAGAATTTCTGCTTTTCCAACACCTCTCGTTATTACAATATTATAATATATAATATATACGTATATACAGATAAACATAGAAGATATTTTGATCTATATAATATAAGTGCGTTTATAAATTTTCGAGCTTTGTTTTATAATTAGCAACTTTCGTAATAAATCTTTCCAGCGATTTCTCTTTTTTTCACGCATTTCTCTTTCTTTTCTGCTTGCACAATAAAGTATAAAATATGATCTATAACAAAGATTCGATCAATAACATATTATAACGCTGCACACTGATGGTTAGAACGATCAATTGGATTTTCATCATCTCCATTCTTTTCTTATAAATCGTTTTCATATGTACAGATTACATAAAAGTGGAATATCTGTTAGCAATATTCTCATTTATTCTCAACAGTTTGAAGGACAAAGAACCCCGCTCACATTAACGTTACTTTATCATGATTATCTTTTGCTAATAAATGTTTAATAAAGTATAATTTTCAATATAATGATAAAATCTCTCATCTCTAAAGACGAACGATTACACGTTGTTTGAAAAATGTTTCACTTAATTTCAATCGAAACGCAAGTTAGATTTTATAAAAATACTATTAACTTGGCCACTCAGTATGTAGTAAATCAATTTTGTGTTATAACACATGTCAATGGAAGTTACGATTAACATCGATGCTCAAAATGAGACCTATAAATATCAGTTTTATAATTTATCTCACGTAACAGCAGTTTGTGTTTTCACAGATATCATTTTGATACAACAATTACACATTATAATAATGCAAATATTCTTTAACATAGTTTGAGTTAGTTTTTCGTTAAATTTCAATACTTCAACTCACTGCTATCAATCCCGTTACGCTATAATAACCTTTTCATGGTAAAAAGAACAAAGAAATTTATCATAAATTCCTTCTGCTGTGGACGATTTTGTCTATACTGGAAAACTGATTATGAAACAGTAAACACGATCGATAAAAATTTCTACACCAACTTGGTGCATGAAAAACCCATTCAGATGAGTTTTAGTAATGACCATGATTTATTGTGCAACCTTTCGAGTGCAACCTTTTATAAAACTTTGTTTTTTTTTGCCAAAAATTTCTTGTTCAATTTTTTTTGGCTAACACTGAAGCTGTTTCTCATTAATATGCTTTTTTTCGTAATATATTTTTTACCATATAAACTTCATTATATTGCAAGCACCATGGCTTTATAAATTGAAACTTTTATTCCTTAAATTATTGATTTTAATAATATAATATCATTATATCGCAATAACATAATTTATCATTATTATTACTTAATCTTCTTTTTTTTATTTCATTACTTCTTATTATTGTATGTTACAATATAGCTACACAGACTCGTGCTTTCTCTTTTTCGTTAACATGCTCTTATTTATTATTCTCTTCTTGTTACTTTTATTCTTTTTTCTATGTACAGGCGTGTTCGTACTTTTATGTTAGTTCGTCTTAAAAAGCACCAACCGCTTAATATTGTTGGTATTAATTTCTATGCAAGTGAATGACTAATTTTTGTTCGATTGAAATTGTAACGTATAATAATAAATATATGTATACTTATTTATTTATATTGTACATAAACATACGTGGCATTTCACGACAAAATTCCTGACATGACCAGCAAAATTGCTTAATTTGTAACTCGCTGAAAAAGTAACTCAGGAAATAACACTGCTTATATTTTTTTCTTAAACTTTCTGATGGTGTAGTCTAGTTTCACATTTTCCATTTTCATGCAAAAAATCGAAAAACATGTCTTTGGAAAATAGTTATTCCAATAGGGCATTTTTTCCTCTAAACTAATTAGAGAAACTTAATAATGAAGTATTTCATATAATTAAGTTTTTATTTCTTAATTCGATATCTTTGCATTAGAAAATTTTTTAGAATAGAACCACATCAACGGAAGACTAAGGGAAAAATATATCGAAACCATTGATTTGTTATTTTTAAGGTGTAAACAGGTACTTTTCCTGTAAGGCAAAAATTTGGCAATTATGCTTGATAATGTCGTGCAGAAGCTACGCGAAGAATGTCGACGTGAAATGACACATATTTAAATGTACACATGTGTACATAAATATAATATTGCGATACCATCTTGTAAATGCTCTCGGAGTTTTATTAAACTATTACAAATTCATTAAATTCTCTAATTGGAATAATACCTGCAAGATAACATTTATTGCATACTAAATATCAAAATGTATTCGTTAACTTTAAGATGCCCAAGCACGAGTACATTTTTAAAATGCGTTTAATATTGTATGAAATTTGTTTTTTTCAATTTAATAAATTTTACAAATTCAAAAACATGGATATTTCACTGAGCGCATCAAAACGATATTTATCGCAAGCAATTATGTTTCTTAAACTTGACTGTATCAATTAGGAACGCAAAAAAATTTTGGATTCATCGCTTAAGAAAGGTTTTAAGCCATATTAAAGTTTAAAGTACCGTACATTAAGTACATAAATTAAAACTTGGAATGATTGTTTTAGTAATAAAGTAATTTAATCTCGAATTAAATATGATTTTACAAAATTGTTCTATATTCGTAAGAATATAAAAGATCATAATCCTAAAAGTTTCTTCCTAACGCCTAAATTTAAAATACTAAAGCGCTTAGAGTTCTCGAAAGTCAGCCATATCTTCCTTTCGTTATTTACAAAATTAAAAATTTATTGAAGAATTAGAAAAAAACTGCGCACTATCTGATAGCTCGTAGCAGCTTAACATATTTTACATTCAGCCGTAATTCAAAGTCTCTTTATGTAAAAAATTAGATTGTGTATACAATTCAGTAAATAATTACAAATACCGTCGATTTTTCACGTGTACAATTTGCACAATGAAAACATACATAATTTCAAAACATTAATTATGATCAATTATTTTTATCGAATCGATGCCACATTTATCTCTACATAAAAATCTCTGTTACTTGTCAACGTAACAATTCGAGCACATCATCGGTTTTCTCAATTTTTTCTCCGCTCTATTGAGTTAATAAATTGATAATCTACTTTCCATGGCATTCGTTACCATTGATCAAGCCATTATCCTTTCGTCAGGCACAGATGTTACAATAATTTGTACACATCTTTATCATACTTTTTGAGCATCATTTACACCTTTTTAAAGTATTTTAATACTTTATTCAACGTCATCTCAGTAGGTCTAAATTTTTTTTTCAATTTTCATTGATTTTCTTTCACATCTTTGATTAATAAATATCATATCTTCTAACAACGAAACTCAAACTTTCACCCATCGCTCGCACAAAGTAATAAATAAAAACATTTCTGTCACGCGCGCACCCACGCACCAAATACACAGATACACACATCCGCAGAGTAGTAACACACGTGCAATACACTAAGCCCCGATCGCGTAAGTAATAGTGCCGCCGCGCGTACAGGGAACGAGCGCAGCTCGGGCCGCAGCTCAGTGCAACGGCAAGCAGAACAGCTGCTTGAGGCCCTTCTTGGGGCTGTCCTCCTCGACCACGTCGTCGTAATCGTTCTCGTCGAACATGCTGCTGATGAGCGAGCCGCTCTCGTTGTTGTTGTTGTTCTCGGGATTGCTCGAGTTCATCGAGTCGTAGCTGGGGTCGGTGAAGCTCAGCGACTTCTGCGACGAGGACGCGTAATCGCCGCCCGGACTGTCAGTGAATCGGAAGGCGACCGGTGGCGGCGGCAGGGCGTAATCGTTGTAATTGTCGTAGTCGCTGCGCGACAGATAGAAGAGCGGCGGCTCGAAGTTGAGCATGGCCAGGCGCTCCTGCAGCTGGCGCAGATGCATCTGCAGGTGGTGCGCCTCGTGCTGCTGGCGGTGCAGCGCGTAAAAGCTCGGATGATAGGGGAAGGGCTGATAGAGGCTCGTGTGGCTGAGCTGCTTGCCGCCCGGGCCCGTGGTCGTGGTCGTCGTGACGTTCGACACGGGGCCCGGCATGCCGACGACCGCGGCCGACGCCGCTACCGGTTTCGCTGATATCACGGTGGTCGCCGGCGACACGGGCGACGATGGGTCATCATCCGCTGCGTACGTGGTCGTCGTCGTTGTCGTTATGGTCGTCGTCGTTTCATGTCACACGCAGTCCTCCAAGGACATTAGCAGCGGATTCACGTACTCGAATCCCTCGAACTCCGACTGGTCGATCCTGTCGATGGCTCGCCTGAAAACGAAAACAAAAATAATTCAAGTATCGCAACACAAAAAAATAAATAAGAAAATTTTTCAGAAAAGCACGAAAGAAAATGATGGAATGAAACAATTAAATTTCGCATTGGTCGTAGTCGCTGTTGTCGTCGTCGTCGTCGTCGTCGTCGGCATTCCTGCACCGACGGAATTTCTGCGACATACTTTCTCTTTGTAGCAACCCCGCCCCAGCAGCAGCAACAAGGGAGGCGACAGAGAGTGGCATCAAGTTGCTAGCCAAGTTGGCAGAGGCCCGACCTTAACTTTCGATTCAGTGAACTCTTTATGCAGCGAGTAGTATACTGCATAATGCATTAGTAGAATCCGCAGCGGGGAAACGAGCGAGCAGAGAGCCGTAGATTCGGCTGCTGCGCGCTTCATACGTGTAACTCATATATTTATGTATCCATTGCGAATGTATGTGGCATATGTGTTGGTAGTACTCGTGTGTGTGCACGTATGTGTATGGAGGACACGACGAGCAAAGGAAAAGGCCTGAGAGAGATAGAGATAAAGCTTGTATAAGTGAAAGGCGAGGTAATAATATCTTACGGATCATCGGGCGTCAGATGCACTGGTTCATCGGTGAATTCTGGCGGGAAGTTGGCCAAATCTCGATCGGAATCCAGTCTCGGTCTGTACGGTGGAGTGACTTGCTTTTGTTCCAACTGCCAAAGGGAAAAGTAATTAGTGTCCGAGGGCTTGCGAATTTGTAGCATACCTAGAAAGCACAGACAAAAGCTGCCACTCTCTTACCATCTCCCAATCGATGGGCTTGAAGAACGGATGCGTCATGATCTCCAAAAATGCATTGGGACTGCGGCCGCAGCCCAACCTCTCGGCGGGCTCCTTGCTGAGGAATCCCTTGAGGACGCTGGCTGCCTTGACGGACAGCGAGCGCGGAATGCGAATGGTCTTCTGCAGTATGACCTGGAACAGATAGTCCTCGGTGTTCTGGTCGGGATTCTCCGAGGCGCCTGCGATGTCGAAGGGCGAGCGACCGGCGAGCATCTCGTAGAGCAGCACCCCCAGAGCCCACCAGTCCACCGAGAAGCCGTACTCCTCGCCGCGGAGAATCTCCGGGGCGATGTAGTTGGGCGTGCCGCAGAAGGTCGCCGTGGTGTCGCCCTCGCGCACGCCCTCCTTGCACATGCCGTAGTCGGTCAGCTTCACGTGGCCCTCGTGGTCCAGCAGCACGTTGTCCAGCTTCAGATCTCGATAGATTATTCCTGCGACAAACGAATATTATTGTATCAAGCTCAAGAATCTCGAATTTTAATCGTGTTCTCTCCTTACCTTTGGTATGAAGGAAATTCAGGGCCAAGCTGATCTCGGCCGCGTAGAAGCGTGCGTGCTCCTCGGGCAGTCGGCGCTGCCTCTGCATGTGAAACATGAGATCGCCGCCCCGGACGAACTCGATGACGAAGAAGAGCCTCGAGGGCGTCTGGAAGCACGAGTGCAGCCCGACGAGGAACGGATGATTCGAGGCCGTCTCGAAGACGTGCTTCTCCGTCTGGACCCAGTCGATGTCCTCGTCGTCCGTCACCAGCGACTTCTTGATCACCTTCATGGCGTAGATGCGCTTGGTGGCCTTGAGCTCGACCATCAGCACCTTGGCGTAGGAGCCGCGGCCGATCACGCGTATCAGCTCGAAGTCCGACAGGCTGTATTGGCGATCGTTGGCGCCCTCAGCCCCGGCGATCTCGTCCAGCGCCGACTCGTCGCCACCACCGGCGCCGGCCTCGCCGCTGGCCACTCTGCTGCGGAAGCCGAGATTGTCGTCGCCGCCGCCACCTGAAGCGGCTGCAGCGCCGCTCGAGGCCTCGACTCCGTCGTCGTCCTGTCCGGGTGGGCTCGACAAGCCCTGGAGCAACAATCTGTCGCCGTTGGATTGATCGAAGCCGTATGGATGATCGCCGCTGACTGGACCACCGCCGGCCCCGGAGGTCGACGCCTGTGACTGCGGCGGCTGGGGCTGCTGCTGGCTCGGCACGCAGGCCTTGCGCACGATCTTGTGGCATTTCTTGTGCACCAGCAGCTTGCAGCGCGTGCACTTGAAGCCCTGGCGGCCCAGGCCCCAGATGCGGTCCCCGCAGAAGGCGCAGAAGGCGCGCTGTGTACAAGAGAAATTTCATTTTTTTTTTATAATAGCGTGCTAAAGGAGTTTTAATGCGCCTCGTCGTGCATAATGCACGGTATCAACAGTCGCGGCGTATTATATTTAAAGCCAGCTGCGAGCGAGATCCACGTTGAAAAGTTTTGAGCGAATAATAAAGTATAGCCTAGGAGGATATGTGTGCCACGGACGCGCTCGCGACGACGAGTGTATTATACTTTTCGCGACGAGAGCCTGACTGCGGCACGTACAGACACACACACACACACACATATCCCTGCAGTCGTGCAGTTTGTAAATCACTAAGAGAGAGTTTCAACTTTTTGTAAGTCGCGAGCGCGTGTGCGAGTCCCGAATTTTTTTTTTTTCTCAACTCTCGACAGTGAGACACGCGCGCGGCGCATAACGCGGGGCTGTATGCGCCGCACACACACTGCAATGCGGTGATGAATTTCCAAGGGGAGCCAGAAAAAAACTCCTCAAAAGCGAGAGAGGAGCTTTTTGTGCTTGCGCGAGTCAAGAAAATAAGCAAAAAAGAAATGAGAAAGTAAGGAAAAATCGCACGTTCGGAAGTTTCGATTCGCGCACTGTGCGCGAGTTGCTCGCGTACACCACGGCGCGCAGCTAGCAGATATTGAGTTCAATATTTTATTTGTGCAGCCCGGGTACAATGACATATGCAATCGCCGCGATTGTCATATATATATGAGAAAAGAGTGGGTGTATAAAAGAAGATGTTCTTACCCTGTTGAATCGTCTAGCTTGGAAGACATGTCCGTTCACCCGGTAAAGCTTTCTCCATCTCCGGGCGCCGCGTCTGTAGATGCTCCCTGCAAACGTGCAAAATGCAAGCGAACGTTTCGTATGAAATTTCCTCCTTCGATCAATCGGTACACATACAGTCACATGTATATTTATACTTATATAATAAACACACGCATGCACAAGTCGAAAATGATCGATACATTATTCAGAGGCGAGAAAAAAAAATCAATCGCTTACAAAAGAAGATATCTATCACTCGAAAATGTATACACAACTTATGTTACGCGTTCGAATTGATACGATTTTACTTCGACGCACTGACCAGCCGGCAAACACTCACACACATACAAAATTGTAATTGCAATGATTGTATAAACGGAATATGAAAATAAATCAAACATTTTTTAGCATGCAAGATACCGCAGGTGAGCAGATGCAGCAGCACCGAGCCCGGCGACAGAGCCGTTTTTTCCATCTAGTGCGGAGAGTCGTTGTTGAAAAGCGAAATCTGACCACGACGTACGAGGAATTGTTGCACATTTATATTCGCGTTTGCGAACGTGTCTATGTGAGTGGATTAATATACACGGGACGATTCGAAGTCAAGCGTCATCGTTCAACTGAATATTCGTCCATACGCGGTTACATGACGCTTCTGATCTGTCTCTCTCTCGTATCACCATCTCTCACTCTCTCTCTCTCTCGTGCCTATCGCGGTGATATCAATGTATTTTTGCCATCGATGGCTGTTTGTAAATATGCCGCTTGATTGTACGAGGAATTCAGTTGTCACATTTAGTGTATATTCGAGCGCGTCGCGCGCGACGAGCGTGTCCTCGATTCGCGGAACAAGAGAGCTCAATCAATATACACCTGTATATAACACATAAGTAATTACTCGAATTTTATCGTCACTCCCCATGTACGCGTGCAATTTTCGAACCGTACCGAAACGCACGAACTCGCATGTGACTTTTTTTTTAAATTTAATTAAAAATTCAGGCTTCGTTTGCCATGGTGACGTCGCGCGCACTCGTGGCTCTGTTTTTTTTTTTTTTTTTTTTATCGAGTCAGGAGGGGATTCCCTCGTGTGCGTTAGTTTGCGCGCACTCGGCGAGGGAGAGAAGCAAAAGTTAAGTCCGTATTCGCGTTCGCAAATTCATCGCGGAAGGAGAAAATTTTTTTTTACTCCTCCTCCTTTGCCAGCATAGAAAATTACCTCATGCATAATAAGGTGAAATTCCTTTGAAAGTACACGACGCGCGCGCTCGCGGACACAATGGGGTGGGTTATACTCTACGTAAGGTTTAAAGCGCTAACCCAGCACTACTACTACTTTTTTTTCTTCTCCGTATTATAATCTCCGGACTTTGAAGGCGAGAATGGCCGTAAAAATGAAATCTTTTCTTTTCTCTTCCTCGCTGCTTCTTCTCGGCACATAAGTACGATATAATTAGCCTCGAGTCAATAGATGGGATGATCGTCGAGCGATTAAAAGTCTCGCGAGACGGTCGAGAAGGATGAGGAAGAAAAAAAAAGAATTGCTTAATCTTCGAAAACATTGGTTCTCGTTCGTAATCTTGATTACAGGCAACGTCGTCAACACGCACAGCTGAAGCGTTTCCGCTGCTGCTGCTGCTTTTCGTGTTGTCGCGCAGGCACACGAGCTGCACTGCACCGGTGCCTCATTAGAAAATTCATCGCACGAAAAACTGCCCCCTCCGACCTTATAATACTCGACTGGGCGCCGCGATTTACGAGACCATGAGCCGTGCTCCTCGACTATATATCGCAGTACGCTCCGGCACAGAGAGAGAGAGAGAGCGGGAGCTTTTAATGAGCGGCCCAGGCACAAGAGTATCTTATACCTTCCGCAAGCTTAATGTCGTCGTCGTCGTCGTGTAAAGCTCTCGGACGTGCGCGATAGTCGAGAATTTGGTACGAGGAAAGAGAGTAAAAAAAGTATCATTAGCGCGAGGCGGGGGAGGCCGAGAAGAAAGGAGCAGAGTAAAAAAAAACCGCGCGCGACATCAAACGCGCGCGGCAATCCGGTGATGACTTTTTTTGGTCGAAAAAATTTCCGGTGCCGCTCTCCGTCCTTCTTGGTTGATTACGTCGAGAGAGGAAAGAGACTCTACTTCGCGCCCGAGCGAAACATACACGTACTCGAGGGCGTTAATGGCTCCGATCGATGTGTGTGCGTCTCCGTCTGCACGAGTGGGTGTGAAGGGTGTGTAGGTGTGTGCGAATGCATATAATGCATACGTGTATGTGTGTGCATACAAATTTCCCGATCGGCGCTTGGCAAACACTCGCACATAATAAATGCGTCAACATTATCGATCAAAAATCACTTCTTGTTGGCGAACGTGGAGATCAGTGTACACAAACACACAGAGTCGAGTCACGCACACACGCTCAACATTATGCACACAGCGTAATAACAATAATATGACTGTTATCATTATTATTTTTATCATTGTAGTTTAAAAAAAAAATATTATAAAATGTACTCACGATCTTCTCCTTGGCAGGGCATCCCCGGTGCGGGCGGTACATTTGGAAAGACTGAAACAGAGAGGAAAATTTTGTTACTCGACTACACATTATATGCTGGGCGACTGTTTGTTTTCGTAATCTCGGATAGTATAGTATAAAGTAGTACACGTGTGTGTCTGTGTGTGTGTGTGTGTTTATGTGTGCAGCTGCACGAGGATATCGCGTCGCTGCGGCAAAAAGAACGAAATATACGTAATGCAGCAGCACATACAGCTTTCGCAAGCTTCGGTAGCAGCGGCGTAGCGGGGCCGTCGTCGTCGAGCGGCGGAGGCGGCTATAATACGACGTACTGCGCCGGTCGAGCAAGTGGCCAACGTGTACAGAGCCGCGCGACTATATACAGGCGACTGTGGGGCGCGGCGTCGTCGCATGGATAGACCGAAAAATTCGCCTCTGTGTTTTCGTTCCACATAGCACAGCGGCATATACCTATGTACAGGATAGTTCGCGATATATCTACGCTTCACGGTGTATATGTAGAGAGATAGAGAGAGAGAGAGAAAAAGGGTAGGGGGAAAAAGCTTATATACCTATACGTATAGCGACAAGCGATGCGGGTGGATGATGCGCATTGTTGGCTTTTACGCGCAGACTCCGAGGCGCGCGGGCGACGAGGCAAAAGGGAAATTTCAACGTACACATGCACACAGCAGCAGCAGCACCACCACCACCACTATATTATAGATACACGTCGCGCTCGTGTATGCGCGCAGCCTCTATATGACTTACATATTGAATATTACAAGTACATGCCTCATATATGAGCTCTGGGAATTTCATGAATCATGAGGGAAATGACAACTAAAAGGGGGACGTGTGTGTGAGAGCTGCGCGCAATGTATTATTATCGCGTACACCCGAATCCATCAATTGATCGCGCGGCAAGAGAGCTTGCGATGTTTGTTGGTATATTTTTCATGAGCATATCAACGTTTCATTGTCTATCCAGCGATAAATATGTGGGTCGCATACACGTACACACGATGTATTTGTGTTAGTGCAAGTAATTGTGTGCTCCACCGAGCAATGTACAGCGAAACGAGAAAATTTAATATCGCCCTCGCTGAGGCTGTGCGTGGGAAGGAGAAAAAAAATTATAATAACAACGCGAGAGGAATATCTTGGCAGGGAGGTTAAACAACAAAAAATATAACATAACAAGCTTAGCATCGCGTGAATATTGTATACTCATAAATTAACATACAGTGCTGTGCTGGATGAGCGAGCGATGCCGCAGCGAGCGGCGCAGCAGGGGAGGAGGGTTTATATAGGCACACACGCAGCAGGTAGAGACTTGGTCGACTTTGCTTTTTCATCAAACGCATACATATATACGTGTACACACGCTTTACGTCGAAATAATGAGGAGTCAGGTCTGTGAAATTTTCATCGGATCAGCCGGGGGAATGAGGGAGATAGAGAGCAAAACACATCGCGCTATATGTATACCATATACGTACTGTACGTACGGGTTAATGCCGCCTAGGCGCCGAGTGGAGGAGCTCGGGAGCGAATTCCAAACGGGACTAAAAGCTAAAAAATTTACAAAGTACCGAGAGTCGGACGGAATGGCAAAGCGACTCTCCTCCTGCTGCTGCTGCTGCTGCTGCAGATGTCGAGGTCGTGCCTACTGTCGAGAAATAAAAAGAAGAAAAAAAGAAGGAATAAAATGAAACGCCTCGAATAGTAACACGCGCGCGCGATCTTTTGAATAATTAAAAGGAAAAAAGAAAACTCGAGAGATGGTTACGTGTGTGATACTGCAGCAGTAGCGGCAGCAGCACGTACAATTATCGCCACCGCACGATCGTCGCAGCACATATATATTTTGCGAATTAAAAATAACTTAGGGAGCTGTCGTCGTCGTCGTCGTCCTCAAGCCCTCGAGCACATTTCATTTATCGCGCGAACGTTTGTGTATATAGCCCCGAGGAGGTGTTACGTTGCCGCTGCTGCTTCTCACACACACACACACACACACACACACACACACCCGTGTGACGTGCTGCTGCTGCCCGACTATACACCTTAATGATATACGTGTTGACGCAACGACTTTTTTTCCCCTATATACCCTAAATATGTTTCGTAAACGTACCGACACGAGAGATTCGTCTTTCCTTCGTTTTTTTCCGCGCCTTCTTTTTTACGCTCGCTATAAATCAAGAAGCAAGTGTTGTGTAAGAGCTGCGGAAAAAACCCTAAGCCCCGCTCTAACTATATAGATATAGTATTTCGGGGCTAGCTGGCTCCAATGATTTTATTTATCGAGTAACGAAAATCCATTTCGCCGCCGCGTTGTTTTGCTCCTGCCGGTGGAAGCTTATACGCGCTTATATATACGTGCGTGCGTGCAGGCGCGGCAGGTGGTGGGTGGGCTGCTGGGGCATTTAACTTGACTTTAAGTCTCGTAATTGAATCGTATAATACACGCGTATAGCTGGCATATAAGCCCGCGCGCGCGCGCGCGCGCAGACGAGAATCGATTGTTTACAATTTCATTGTCCCGTGCGCGCATTATGTAACAACTTTTCAACTTATCATACGCTATCGCGCGCAATTAATGGAAAAACTTTTGCAGGGCTCTAATTTCCTCATTACCCTACCGAAATTTCACGTGCAGCAGCATGCACCCACCCACACACACACACACACACACACCAGTAATCCTACTAACGAACTTTCTCACCCTGTCCGTGTTTCTCCCTCTCTCTCTTCCTCTGGTTGGTATGTACGCGCGCATCTCCCTCGCATACTAATTAGTGTATCGCCAGTGCCACCGCGTCGTCCTCCTCCTCGTTGACGTCGAAAGGCGTGTGTGTGGGTGTCTGCGTCTCTCTGTGTTATATGCGTGCGTGTGTGTGTTCGTGAATGTGCGAGAGTGAGTTACATATCAAGCCTCGAGTCATAAACTGGCCTACTTCGAAAAGCTTACGACGAGCGAGAGCTCGAGGGAGAGTAAGAGAGAAAGATAGACGAGCAGCGCGAGTTTTAATTGAAAAAAACGCCTTGGACCGAGGCTCGCTCGCGTCGTTCTCTCTCTTTTTCTCTCTCTCTCTCTCTCTCTCTCTCCTGCGCTTATATGCTACTGCTACTGCTGCTGCGCTCCATTGCATCCCGAGCCGCGAGGGGGTGAGTGAGCCAAGACAGCAGAAGCAGCAGAGGCAGTGAAAAATTTTTTAATTGACCGACTTTTAACGGGTTCACTAAGGACATATATATGACGATGAACATTTTGCGAATTGAATGCTGCGTAATATTACGCTTTTGAGTGTCCATTAAGACATCAACGTTATAGGCTGTTCGAATTCACATTTATGTTGTAATAATAATACGTGTACGCGTATGTGAGTCATCATATTTACAGCGTTATTCAGCATTGTCGAATAACGTAGACGGATATATTTGGGGCAAATATTCCTATATGTGTACCTGCAGGGGTCAGCCCTTCCATCAGGGCACGTTGGCTTTAAAAGCTCCGCGGTTTGTCCGAGGCTTAATATCAATGATGCTGGCTGATGCATCGAGTATACACGCATACGCACATACACGCAAATACACGCACCTGCACACAGACGAGCGCGCTATATTCGTAAATACATAATATATAATGTTTGCTCGCGGAAATGGCAAATCGCATGCATAATCCGATTCGTACTTATGTATATGTCTCATGTACGTATGCATGTATCCATACATGTATGCATGTATAATGTGAACTACGTATATACTTAACGCGCGCA
The DNA here is from genome assembly GCA_902732785.1 of Trichogramma evanescens. Classification (NCBI taxonomy): domain Eukaryota; kingdom Metazoa; phylum Arthropoda; class Insecta; order Hymenoptera; family Trichogrammatidae; genus Trichogramma; species Trichogramma evanescens. The sequence continues at coordinate 37,045 of CACVKI010143744.1, read as the reverse complement.
CACTGCACGCGTCGTATTGATTTTCCCTAGTTTACCCAAAATCTCGACGCGTACGCGGTACATCCCGATTGGTGTGCACATTTTGTTTGAGCAATGAGAAAAATTCTGCAGCCCACCCGCAGCGGCAACGGCAACAGCAGCAGCAGTTCGTGGGTGCTTTTATTTTCTCATATTTGCAACCTTTTTTTATTTTTATTTTTTTTTTTTTTCATTGATTTCGAAGATTTTATTTTTCCTCTCGAACGGTGAAAGCTGAGAGGAAAATATACATACGGCTTCAGGTATAACCCAAAGTATCGATGTATATGCGAAATGGGGAAAAATCGTGTGTACCTTGTGTGTTTGTAGCTCTCGAGTAGATTGAAATAAAAAAATAAATAAATATATATATGAATTTTTTGCCCCGACGTGCACGCGTATACACACGCTCCGCAGTAGCATACGCATAATTTTCAATGCTCAGCAATGCACAATAACGCGCCCGCGTGCAACGGTGGCCGCAGCAACGTATTTCTCTCTCTTTTTTATTACACGCGCGCACGCCCGTGCTCGAAACTTTATTCGCGCGGCGATAAAATGTAGGCAAGCAAAAATCTATATATAGTTATAGGTAATAATAAAAGCGTAAAAATATATGAACGCACGTCGCTGCTGCTGCTGCTGCTGCGCGGGAGAGAGGAAAGGGGATTATTGTAACGAAAGCAGAAGAGAAAAAAAGAGGATGAAAAAGCTCCGAGGTCCGAAAACTCGGCAAGCTCCAAGTTTAATTATATATCCTGGCCACGACTTGCATTACGTGTACCACCCTCTTTCTCTCCCTTTCTTCGCTCTCGACTCTCGCTATCTGTCGCGCGCGCGACTGAAACGTCTTGAGACTGACGTATATATACAATGTATATGTGTATACTTGTGGACGCGTGTGCGCAGAGAGAAAGAGCTAAAAGGACGCGGGAATGTCACATAGAAAAAGGGATGGAATGGCGCAGAGGTCGCTGGCTATATAGTGGTATTATAAGATACCTATATACTCGCGGCGAGCTAGGCGGCTACTGCTGCTGCTACTTCTGCTGCTGCTGCGAAGCAAGATTTACGAAGTTCGCGACCGCAGTTTGTCGTAGCAAAGTCGCGTCGCTGCCTTTTGCCTTTCTCCCTCCCTCCCACTCTCTTTCTCAATGTACGGCGATGTGTTCGCACGTGCATCCTCTCTATACTCTGAAACTTTTTTGCTTCCTTCCTGTCTCCCTCTCTCTTCCTCCCTTTTCCGTTCTTGCATACTTGGCACGCGCTTTTGACTCTTTTTAAAACCCGCCCCGCAACGACGATGTAGTACAGTCGATGTATTATAGATCCGCGACGACACGCTCAACGGAGAAAAGTCGCTTTGGCCGTCATTTTTCATTTGAGGAAAAATATCGCCGAATCTCGTATCCTGTGCCGCGCGCGCGCGCGCTATTTGTTCTTTACGCTCGTGCGAGCGATAATTTATACGTAAAGCGATACTAAATACTCGGCCCCCGCCGCGGCGGGATGCTATTATAATTACACCGAACAAGAAAATCATCGTGCGCGCTCGAGGAAAATATAATTCGATCGGCCGCGGAGCAAACGAGCGAGCGAGCCGAGCTAGCGATCGGGCGGACGAGTATAAAATCAAACGAAACGAGATAATTGACGTTAGCAGCGGCGTAGCGGAGCCCATAAGTATACATATAGGCTAGCGAGTATAACAGGCTAAGCAAAACTTGCCCGAAGTGTAATTAGGTTGAACGCGAGCGCGCGCGACTAGTGCCGATCGATATTATACGACCCCCTGTGGCGCGCGAGTTACCATTCAGGCTTTCGGGGCTCGCACGTGCGCGGCATACATTGAAATTGTAAAATTGACGAAAACCGAGACGAGTACGTCATTTCCGTACGTATACGTTGTGTTAGATATAGATAGATAGATACCGCAGCTGCGAAGTTGCAGAGCCCCGTTTTCGCGTTAACAGCGAGCTGCGGCACATATACACGAAAAGATATGCTACGTACATTATGTGCAACACTTACGCTTTTACTGCATAGGTGTGTGTGTGTGTGTGTGTGTATTTGTACGTTAGCTCGTCGAGAATGAGCTCGACGATAAGATTAACAAGACAAATGAAGCTATATAGCCCAAGAGTGAGAGAGAGAATGAGAAAGAGTGAGCTTTAAGCTAGACTGTATACAACACGTGTAGCTGCTACCGCTACACACTATACGCCAGGCGAGGTGTAAGAGCAATAAAAATAAAAGCACATACTAAATGGAGATTCGTTGCCCCTCACGTGCTCACGCGATCTAATTCACGCAGGTGTTTATTTCGGCCCCTTACATACCTTCTCACCCACTGTACAGTACATACAACTTGACGATCGCAAGCCTCATCGCTTCCCCCTGCTCCTTTCAGCACGAGTGAGCTTGCAAAGAAATTAATACGCGTGTATAACATCGTACGTCGTGTACACGATATACAGTGTGAGAGCTTTTGGCGCCACGAGCAATTTGATCGCTGCGCCGCGTGATCCCGCGGCGCGTATTATACATATTGCATAATAAAATTGGATTATCGAACGCACAGCAGCAACAGCAGCAACAGCGAGCAGCAGCTAGGACTCGTACAATATAGCACGTGTCACGATCGCGATAAATCAGTCCAGCCGCGGTGGCGCCGGCCGTGGTGGTGGTGGTGCTGCTGCTGCTGGTGGCCGCGCGCCCATTACCAACGATCAACGTTCCGACAAATTATTCTTTTTGCGGCCCTATTAAACGATCCCCGCGTCTATACATATACATCGCCGCCGGCCCTCCCGGTATATAATGGCACTCGAGTGAACGTCGACGTGCATCGCTGTCACTTTATAGGTATACCGCGCTGTTAATGCAGCGCGCGCCGCGCCGCTCCGTTATAGCTCGAGAAAATATCGAAAATGAGGTAAGCCATGCATCAAGGAGCCCCCGGCGCTGCTCTGCTCTGCTCGGCTCGGCTCATTTGCATTGGCACACGATCGTGTGCGCACACATACTCGCACGTAATAGTGCCTCTTGCTCGCGCGCGCGCCCGCTATTATGCAGCTCCTATTGATTTTCGAATTTGTGCTTATACACACGTGCACACATAGACGCAATATATAGCTATAGTACCGTGTTTAACTATAAGGAGAAGGAGGAGAAGAAGAAGAAGCAGCAGCACCAGGAGCCCCGATACTCGAGAGAGATCGGACGGCTATAGCTGCCAACGGTAATTGCTTCCTCTCGCTTCGACGTCTACGTGATATATGTGTGTAGCGCAGAGCTGCATAGTACAAAGTCCGATCTCGTGTATAGGAGCTGCTGATCGCGTCCGGGCCAGCTAGTACAATTTATAAATGCACCCCGGCATTAACGCGAGTTTTGGCTCCAGGCAAAAAAGCCATTCGTGCGCATATTAAAGTGAGAGGGGGAGGAGAGAGACGTGAGCGGCTCGTATAAATTGATTAAAAGCTCGCTGCAAGCTCTCTGCAAGCTCGAAAGTCTGCGTGGAAATGAGGCGCAATAATGTAACGATTATAGAGCGGCTTTAGCAAAACCCACAAAGAGAGAGAGCGAGAGATAATAATTGTTCATCCGAGCATAAACCGCACGTGTATGTAATAGTGAGTACTCTGAGAATAATTCCGCGTAATACGTCGACATACACATACGTACACTTAGGAGTAAATATTGGAGAGAGAGAGAGAGAGAGAGCTAGTCGATGCTCTTGTACTGCGGCCTGTATAGTACTTCGCATAATGCGCGCGGTCATAATATATATTGTTTACAAAGAAAAAACGGCGCGGTAACCGCTCCAGTGCTCCTATTTACTCTTGACAGTTCTGCGTGCGTACAGCGCGCGCGCCTAGCTAAACCGTAATCTGGAATTTGCCGTAGAGAAATCCTCGAAAATTTTCCAGACATTCGTGAGACAGAGTGAGAGAGTGAGAGAGAACAATGCAGTTCTTTGCACGAGTCGAGGTGGCGCGGCGCGAAGAGAGCGACGTTTTGCACTTGGAATAAATGAACAACAAGAAGCTCTCCTGTATGTATGTATAATAAATGACGTGGCTTGGCGCGCGCGAAGGAGTTAAAGCGAGCAAGAGGAGCGAACTCGCAAGCTTGCTCGAATATGATAATAATAATAATAACAATAATAATAATCGTTAACCTTTCCCGCGTGCATAGAGAGAGTCGACGCTTTCCGAGCTTCTCTCATTCTCTCTTTCTTCTTCCGCGTGCACAGCCCGCGATGTAGATGCACGAGCGCGCGCGATCATTGTCTCGTGGCAGTCAACAAGCTTCCTTTATCAAACAAGTGTTTACAATCATATTGTTCGATCGAAGCTCGCTGCTGCTGCCGTTTCTACCGCCGCCGCCGCCCTAGAGCGGAATAAATCTTTACGTAAGAGTACACAGCTCTATCTGTGCTCGTGCATTGCACACAGCTATATAAAGACCTACAACACGTACAAACGTATATATAATACGTGTTAGCGAGTACCCGCGTTGTAGAAGGTTGACCCTCTTATACTCGAGCTCTTGTGCTCTATACATGTGTGCATGTACGTGTAGTAGTTTAATACACGCGGCGCCGATGTAATACCCGCGACTACCAAGATCTTGGCCATTGTTGTCGAGTCGAGTCGCATCGTTTGTGCCGGCAATGCAATGCAACCTATCGATGATCAACTTTTCCAATGGATGCATACACCCATACACGCGTGTGCTTGTACTACTAGCTCCACAGCTTCTCTCGCTCGCTCTCGCATTGAACCCTTTTATACCTATATACTAATGATATTGTGCAATATATGAATTATTGCTCTAGTTTGCGAAGCTGGGCTCTCTGCGAAGCACGAGGCATTAGCGCGAGTATGTGCACATACGTGCCTTCGTACACAACTATAATGCACAACAATGCCTATGCGCGCTTATAATATTATATGTACCAATACTACTACTACTACTACTACTAGTACTACAGACGATGCAAACTTTGCGCTAACAGGTGCGCGTATAACTGCACGACGATCCAGACCGAGCGAGAGAGAGAGAGAGAAGCTCGTTTCGCAGGCTTTAATAATTGACCGCGCGCGCGCGGGGTACGGGAGGGGGAGGGGGGCAGACGGGAATTCACACGCACGCGGTTTCGAGCTTTTACGCGTGGATTGCAAGCTCTGATCATCTCTCTTTCATGCTGCAGTACATATAAAGTGTGACATACGCACAGACCCTAACAAGCCCAGTCGGAATAGTGCGAATTGAACTAGCTGTTTGCTATACTACTGGGACACGAGGGCGGGTGAAAATAAAACACCATATATCGTACATGGGGCTCTACATGCTATGGGTGTGTTTGTGCGCGTGTGTGTGCAGATGCGCGCAATATTAGCCGACTCATATTTATACTGCGAAACATAGCGCGAGCGAGCTTGCGCTCTATCGGGAAAAATCGATAAATCAAGCTCGCCTTTTTTCTCTCTCACTCACTCACTCGCTCTCTAGTTGCAGTAGCAGTAGCAGTAGCAGCAACACACAATCGCTCTTATTCGAAATGTATTTCACTATTTTCAACTCTTTTTTTTTTTCCTTTTTTTCGCCTCAGTCTCTCCCTTTCTCTCCTGACATGCATGCACACGCGCCGCTCCACTATTGGGATGCAATGTGAACGAATGGAGGGCGCAGTAAATCCAATATGGTTCGCCTAATCGAACAGATTAATGTGGGGAATATGTGGCCGAATTTACTGTTAATGAGAAAACGTGTGACCAAAGAAATTTAAAACACGGCGCAAGAGTTTTTCTACGCAAATACGGTGGTATTATATGGGGAACGTCGAAGCTGTTGTTTTCAAATCCATTTACAGATACTCAAAGTAACCTTATGTATTTGTAACCAAGAGCCGCCACAAGCTATTGACTTTCAGCTATTGACTTTATTGACTAATTTACTCCCATGCTAATCTGCTCGATTCGGTCAGCCATATTGGATGTTCTATAACCCCTCCGGCTGTTTGCGTTACGTCTCAATATTCGCACAGCTGAAGGTGAAATACACCTACGGTTCATCGACGCTTATACTCTTTTCCATGAACTTGGCGCTATAGATGTGCATCGTAAAGCTCTTCACCCCAACACCTGATGTGCATTCTTCTAGTGTGCACGCACTCGAGTATACATAAATCAGCGACAACTATTCACACGTGGCGACGCAGCACACGCGTGCCCGAGCTTAAAACGACACACACTTTCATAGCGGCGGCGGCGGCTAATGAAGGGCAAAGATGTATATGCAAGCACGTGGCCGCTCGCGACGAAGAATAAAAGTCAACTGATGAAAGGTGTGTGTATATAGAATAGAGTGCACGAGCGCGCCACTAACGATGTGTGTATGTGTGTTTGCGCAGGTGTGTGCACAGGTGTACAAACGCGGTGCACGTGTGTGGGTATGTGCGTGTATCAGTGCCGTGGAAAGAGCTCAGTCTGCGGTGTTAGCTCACAGACACACACACACACACACACACACACGGATACATGCACAGCGCACACACATTGGCACACACAAGTAGCTCGTGGTCGTCGTCGTCGGCATCGATTCTGCTCGTGTGCCTCTGTGTGTCTGTGTGTCGAGCTGTACACGATGATGTGCTTTATCGGTAACCGCGCCCCCTCCCTCCAGCAGCAGGCCGCAAGTGTCGAAGTGCTCAAAGCCTAAAGGCGATCGCTGTACTGCTACTAAGTCTCTCTCGCTTTTTCTCTCTCTCTCCTCTTTCGCTTTGCTCTCGCTCGTGTTACGTATTATATATATCGCCTTGATTTTCTTCGATAAAACATAACCGTTTCATTAGCTATCGCGAACGAGCATAATTGATATAGACCGAGCGAGCTTTCCGTTTTCCTATAAATTGATTTTTTTTTCTTCACCCGCTAGCTATTTATAGCTCTCTGTCTTTCTCTCTTACTCACGCTTTTGGCCAGAAATTTTTACCTGTACCCCGCTCCCCGCCCCTCCGAGAGCCAAACCAGCGATCGGATCGATTCGATCGCAGTCGTCGCGCGATGTGCACGCGTGCGCGTGTCCGTCCTCCCGTTCACGAAGAGAGGAACGCGCGAGCTTTTTTGTGTGTCCACAGCTACACGAAAGCGTCGACAAGTAGATAATCTATATCTATAGATATTCGCGAGCTTCCACTATGCGGCCGTGCACTTGAGCATTGTTCAACGTGCATGTATGTATTATATACACGCGTGGCGGACATGGCATCAATCGTATAGCACACACAACACCAATCACCTCGTAATTTTCACGCCACGCGTTGCGCACTGCAGCTCGTCCGCGTTATCGCGTACTTCGAATCTTTACGACCTTGACGATATACGCCGTCGCCGCTGCCTTTTTATTTTTTTTTATCGTCCGCGCCCCGAGCTAAACACCTGATTATCCTTGGACTATGCGCGCAAGCTCGAGGGCTCGTATATTATTATACGTGTCTCCTCCCCGCTCTCGTGTTTTACAATTTTCATATTTCGAAATAACGAATTACGCTGCTATGCACGGCTTCGTGCATGCATGTATATATCATTATAGCATATCTCACGTCTCGTTAAACACGTAAAGGATAATCAAATATTATTTTTATGTGCGCCCACGCGCGGCCAAAAGAACGTATCTCGACGGGCTTATCGTATAACTGTTTTACTTTGATATATCCTCCCATAATTGGTCGAAACTCGTGTATGTATGTGTGTGCGTATGGTACGCTTATTGTTTGCCTGTTCGCAGATTTTTTATTAAATATATACAAAAGTCAATAATCGCTTTTGAGAACATATCGTAGCTTATATATGAACAACAACGTTTATTTACCCGCGAGCAAACGATATTATTGCATGTGAAAATTAACAAAGAAAAATCGCACTCGTTTGTTATAATAAATTCGTCGTAGTCGAGCTTCCCTGTATACCTATACATATAATACGAAGATTGATCGCGTGGCAAGCGGTAGAACGAAAGGCAGTCAGGCAGGCAGGCGAGCAGGCAAAAAAAGAGACAAATGAAAAACATAAACAAAGTTGTTACGATGGCGCGGCGTACGAGTGGAATAAGTCGTGTAATTGCCCTCGACGTTTCCCCGCCCGTTGCTCGCGCGCGCGATACAACGCGATATACTATATACAGGGTTGAACGAAACACAAAAGGTAGGAGAGAAGAAAACAACCGGAGCAATAGAGCATCGCGCTGGAATAGCGCCAATCTCCTCGGCACGCTTTCTGCCCCGAAAAATGTCTATCTCTCTCTCGCTAGCGCGCGCATTTCAACCCCTCAGGTGAAAGTAACTCGTACACAATCATTTTTCTCGCTTCTTTTTTCATTCTATCTCTCTCTCTCTCTCCCTCCCTTTTTTCTAGCTCTCGCTCCTGCGACAGAGAAAGAGAGAGAGAGAGAGAGAAAAAGCTCGAGCGGGGGAGGATGTCTCGTCGCAAGCTCCGCGACGCGCACAAAGCTTTTCCAGTCGTGCAATTGCAAGCTCGCAACGGTGTCTTTGTTGCGAAGCACTTTTTTTCTCGCTGCTGCTCGTTTTATCCTACCCTTCTCTTTTATACGCAAGCTCTTCTCTCTTCTCTTTCTCCGATCACTTTTCAAATCAAGGATAAGCAACGGCCCGAGCTCGTTCACTCGTTCGCTCAGTACAGCGCCAAGCCAAGATACGGCCGGAAGTGTACTACGTGTGTACACGTCGCGTGCGCAACGGTAATACCTAAGATTTGTCGTGTACATCGGCGTGTGCGAGCTGGGGGGGCCAACCAGTGCTGCAGCCAGGGAGATTGGTGTTATAAGGCCAAGCCTTGCAGCAGTGGTAGCACAACAGCAGAGCTAGCAAGTTATTTGGCAACTTGTAAATCCATCGGGCTAATCGCTTTATTACCAGGCGCTCGCGCGAGGCTCGGGCACCGAATGTACAAGCAGTCGAGTCGAGTCGAGGAGGTCCAAGCGGCACCTGTAAGCCGAATATATGTACGCCGGTGATTGTTTCTCGGCGCGCGCACACATATAGGTCCCGTATATATACCCGTAATGTGCATGTACAGCGCTGCACACGTGTGCATGTGTTCGTGTGTCTGCGTATATATACAGCCCCAAAAGTCCGGTCTAAATTATGCATTAAGCAAGCGATTAAATGAAGTACAAGTGCGCATGAACTCGGGAGTGCACCACGCACATTCATACACATACACACATACACATAAATGTTATATACATGCATGACTCTGCACGCGTATATTCCTTTGACTGCTCGCGAGGCAAAACATACCCTGGTATATAATAACACACGAAATTATAACTCGTATACGACTTTAAACCCCTTATATTTCACCTGCAGACTCTGGCCTTTCCTTCATTTAATCATTTATTTATAGCTTTTAACCCGCCTACCGTGCAAGCGGGTTAAATTGATATATAATATTTTTCTCGTGCTTTCGCTTTTATATAATAATTTGATCAAAGCTGCAACGACGACGACGACGTCGACGACGAATCGGCTCGAATTTTCGCACGCGCCGGGTACGTATTATATACAACGCGAGGCATAATTATGCTGCTGTGTTGCACACACTATAGAGCACCCGGAGGCCGCGCCTGGAACGTTATAATTATTACGCGTCATAATAACAATAGCAATTATAACGGCCGCCCGCGCGCGCGTTCATATAGATATATAGCGTATATATGGAGCAAATAACGCGCGGCGGCATACATATATACATACATACATACACATATGCGAGCGACAAGCATCAACTAGCAGGTCATAATACCGAGAGAGAGAAACAAGTCGAGCTGCGCTAAATCAATTGCACCCGCGAAGCTGAGCACACGAATATGCGCGCGCGAATATATATAATGAATTCGCCCCTTCCATATATAGGCCTATATATATAGCCGTGCGCCGCTACTAAACTCACGCGATGTTTCGCGGGTGCAATATTCATTCGTCTGTTTATAATGATCCATGAAGAGAGAGAGAGAGAGAGGGAGAGAAGCTTAGTTCACGATGACTCCAAGTGCTAAATGTTTCTCTTTAATGGTTAAATTTCGTTAAATGCAATACAATATTAATATATGTTCGCGAACATAGCGCAAATGTATGTGTATTATACTTTAGCTATTTTGCGGAAAGCTGTGACGAGCGTGAGAAAACGTAAATTATAAATCCGGCCCATTATGCATATATAGTAATAATAATACGTAGCTCTGCGGAGCTTTCACCGAACTGTCGTCGTCGAGATCCGTCGCGAGCTGCTTCTGCCTTATTCGCGCACATGCATTATACTCAAGTTTTGCTTCGCGCAAGCTCGCGACTACCTGTATATACACAAGCCTCGCAAGCACACACAAACCACCCGCGCCACGCGAACAGAAGTAACACGCGCGCGCACACACACACACAAAGGAAAAAAGGAGAAAAAAAACATTGTCGCTTTGAAAAACAAAATTGTTCCGTCGTCAAGGAGAAAATGTAAATTTTCACGACGGTACGTACGTAGTATACGGCGGTGCTGCTGCTGCCGCTGCGCTGGCGGCTGCCCGTCAGCCTCGCAAGAAGCATTATTATAATTAAAAGTTTTCTGCGGGCTGCGATATATAGGAAGTAGCGCGGGGTAGTAGTAGCAGCAGCAGCAGCAGCAGCAGCAGCAGCAGTAGTGGCGTGCGCGGTTGCTGCGCCGCTGCTTCCGCTGCCGCTGGGGCACACAATATCACATTAATAAATGATTTGCTTGAGTGTATACGGCGCGCGAGTCTAAAACTCCGACGCGCGCGCGAACTCGTCGAGAGATGAGCGCGTCGGCTGCTGCCGTTGGCGCGCCTAGCTCTTTTCAGAGAGGAGAAAATGTAACTTTCATCGCGCGAGACCGAAAACTACTTAAATCTTCCCCGGAATCCGGCGAAATGGAATCAGAGAAAGAAGGATAGAGAGGCAGAGAGGTAAAAAGAAATTGGGACGCCCGTTGTACACACATGGGCACGAACAACGGACTCCGGGTTTACACACGTTATATGTTAGTGTGTGCACACACAAATGTGCTACACGGCAATAGGCAGTACGAGACAACAATGCACACAACGACGGCTCAGCAGGTGAATATAGTAGTAGCAGCAGTAGTTGTGCCAAACGCAAGAGGAGAAAGCTCGCCCGCTCGCGCGTTTTGCTCTGTACCTTGCTGCTGCTGCTGTAGCTGCTGTTATTGTTGCTGCTGCTACTGCAACAAGAGGCAAGAGTACGAAGGGGGACGGTGGAGGCAGCAGCAGCAAGCAGCAGTAGCGCTGCTACACTGACCTGCATTCGTGCTTTCACATGTACGAGCACACGTATGCAAGCTCGATATTATAGATATATATACGGTGTACTGCCAGACACACTTACGAACGCGACACACGAATAGAGCAGGTGTGTAGCCGCTACTGACGCTGCTATATATGCATTGCTACAATTCGCGACGTTACTGCTGCTGCTGCTGCTGCTGCTTCCAGTGTCGTGTCGCATCTTCGCATATACGTACACACACCCACACACAAACAGACTCGAGTATATATACACGTAGCGCATAAAGATCTGCATAATACATGATATATTTTTATATTGCATTACACGTTATATATCAGCCCCCGCGCTTTTATGATGAATAGCCGCTGCGGGAAAAAGTGGCGCACAAAAGAAAAATAAAAACTACTCTTGCGGCTGCGACTTTTCTTTTTATTTTTTTTTCTCTCCCTCTCTCGTGCTTTTTTCGAATCGACAAATTGTACCGCGGCACGCCAGCAGCAGCAGCAGCAGAAGCAGTGTGCAGTCAGCAGATTGGTCCCTGTGTAAGTAATTTTCATTTTAATTTTTGCGCTTTTCCCCCGCGCGCGCCCTCGCAGCTCGCAGTTATATACATCATCGTGCGAGTGCGGTATATACACACACACACACACACACATATAAAGTGGCCTGCAGCCGGTGGCGGTGGCGGTGGCTCTCGTCGCGTCGCGCGAGCATTATAAAGACACGTTGATTACACAAATGAAAATTCATTGCGCGCTAATTATTTGCTTTTAATTTACAATCAAGCCAGTGAGAGCGAGCGAGAGAGATGTATTCATTATATTTTTCCGAGCTCGTGCATAATTTCGCGCCACCAGCGTATTATGAACATGCGAGCGCACTATAATACACACTCGATAAATATAATTCTGCGACGAATGCGTATAATATGAAGCCGGGGGTATGCACTGCTACTTCTCGTCGTAAACATTAGTTAATTGGAAAGCATCGAAACTATGTGTACAGTAAAATTGCTACGTATAATTGCCTGCCAACTATTCGGATATCAATTCCGCAAGTGCAGGAGCAAGCAAGCAAGCAAGCTTGCAAGCTGCTCCTGCCATGAGTTAAAGCGAGGAGCTCAGGGATGAAAAATCTCGATCTTCCGCTTGATCGGAGTATATATCTATTTATTGTATACCTATAGATAGATATACTGTACGTGTGGAGGCTGCTTCTGCTGCTGCTCCGCAACACGAAGAGCAAAACTGAAATATCAGAGTCCTTACGTATATATCCCGATGTATAGCTATACAGGAGCTGTGCGAGCTTCTGTTAGGCGTATATAGACTGACTAAGTGAGCGAGAGAAAGACGGGGAGCCAGAACTTCATCCGACGAAATAACACGTACAACAGCAGCAGTAGCAGCTCGGCAGAGTAGAGCTGTATGTAACTACAAGGTGAATAAATATTCTCTGGCAACATCCTTCACCAGAGTAGTAGTAGTAGTAGCGAACAAACATTCGATATTCTCATCGCAGCGTTTGCACGTGCTATTGCCTGGCCTGCCACATCCTCTCTAGCTTTCGGTTCTCTCTCTCACTGTGTGTGCCACCAACACCCATTCGCGTGTTTTATATACACATGTATGCTAGCATGCTATATGTACGCGCGCTTGCATATACACAGACGTTAGTCGGCGGCAGCGGTGTTTGTGTACGATGGCATCGCAAAAGCGTTTTATTGAATTTTACACCCAAGTGCCAGGCTACTGGCACACAGAGTACGTATATACACACACACGGAGCGCGTTCGCTCGCGCGGGCGGATGGCTGCTGGTGCTGCTGCTGCGCGTCTAGATATATACCTGTATATACGTTTATATATACAGCACTGAATCTATCTCTCTCAAGAGAGAGACTATCTCGTGTTATACTTGCGGAGAAAAGAGAGAAATTTCCGACTTCCACGCGCGCGAACGCTATACTACCCCACCCTCGCGGCCGTATATGTGTGCGTCTGTCTATATGCGCTTCGCGTGTGTATATAGATATATCTATGTATGTATTACCCTCCCGGAGAGCCAAATGAACCTATAACTGGCGAGCTATGAAGACAGAAGGAGAGAGAGAGAGAGAGAGAGAGAGAGGAAGGCTCCGAAGCCGAGGAAGAGAAATGCGAGCGAGCTTTGAGATAGGATTTTGCGAACTTGGAGGTAATTTTATTTATCTTCTTACTCGCGCACATTTACTATCGTCTGCGAGTGTGCGTGTACGTACGTGTGTGTGTACAGCTTTTCTTTTACTTTTTTTTATCTTTCCTTTTTTTCTTCGACTTCATCTTTTTTGTTCGGTTTTTATTCGCTCGTCAAGAAGAAGCTGCACACAGAGAGAAAAACTATGTAGTAGACGGCGGCTGCTGCTAGCTGCTGCTACTGCTGCACCGCAACACAGTGCAGTTAACGTTCTACTACCTTATACAGTCTCGATCATGTTGAACGACGACTGAATCAAGCTGATTTAGCCCGAGAGAGGCAAAAAAGAGGTAAGTAAGCTCCTCCTCGCGTCGAGAGCAGCAGCAGCAGCAGCGCAGCGGCGCGTGCAGATCGCAAAGAGGGAGAGAGAGAGCGAGAAAAAAAAATTACAGCAAATTGCACAAACGCGTAATCGAACGTTAAGCGTGCTGTAGCTCGATTTTCCGATAAAAAGCTCTGAATCGCGCTGAGAAAAAAAATCATGAGAATAATCAAACGCGCGCCCGCGCGCAGCTTTCGCGCGCTTTTTTTTTATACTCACTTCGTGTATACGCGCGTATAAAAACACATCCATGTTAAATGCTCATTTTTATATAAGCCAGACATAAGTCAATAACCTCGCGCATTTCACAATGTTATATCGATTCAACTCGATGTGTGTGTGTGTGTGTGTGTATGTTATACATACGTGCGTGTGTATGCGTGTATAAGTGCTTTACAACGTGTGCGCCGCGGCAGCGCAAATGCTAATAGTCGCGCGGCAGAGACCCCGGCGCGCGCGCTATCGTGCGTTATATACATTACTGCATAATTATACGAGCAAAAGAAAAAAAAAAGAAAGAAAAAAAATCCCGACCTCTCAGCACGGCGTGCGCGGCTGTGTGTGTGTGTGTGTGTAGATATATTTCATAACAGCTGCACGTACTTCATACGCGCGCGGCTTTAGAAAAATTGTCACAAAAGCTCCACTTTCATGTGCGCGCGTATATTATATACACTTTTCCTTATACCTACTCGTGTGCTGCATGTGCGCAGGGGAGGCAGAGGAGGATGTGTTTATATATGTGTGTGTCTCTCTCTCTCTCTCTGTCGTGGCGGTATACATTACGAAACACTTGAAAAAGAATCACGATAAATAACGAGTTTCATTAAATTTACTTACAAACTTGACGCAATTTGCTCCCCCGTTCGCTCGCTCGCTCGCGCCACACGCTTTAACCTTTCCTCCTCCTCCCCCATACTGTGCAGTATCATAATTAACATCGACGACACACGCGTTTATACTGTATACACACGTACACGCATTGGAGGAACTTGTGTATATGCCTAAGTTTTGCCTATATACACACAACAACATCGACTTTGACTAAATGTATGTGTGTACACGCGCGCGAGCGCAAAGTGTGTGTGTATATACAGTTACAGCGCAGCACTGCACGAAGTACTGCAGCAGCAGTCTCGGGCCCGCCGCCGCTGCGGGGGGTGTGTAGGTGGTGTGTTGCAGTGTAAGTAGTCGACGAGACGAAAATGAAGCTCCGTTGGGCGTCTCGTGCTCGCGAGACGCACGCTTTACTCCTTTCCCGCTAGATTAATCTAAATTTATACCGCACATCCATTGCGTATAATGGCACGACTCAGCCTAACTTTCGCGAAAGATGACACGATACGACGCGCCGCGCCGCTTGTGCCTACACAACACACACACACACATACACACACAACGAGCTGTAGTGTGCCTCGTGTGCACCTTTGAGTCGCACCATCCCCCAATGTCGTCGTCGTCTCTGCATCGCGACTTTTACACGATAGCAGCCCAGCTGCTGCTTTTAGGGCGTGCGGTAATAATGTCGAAATTTTTTTGCTCGAGTCGAGTCTCTCTCTACATTCGAAGCGAATCGATTGTTAAATGTAGGTTGAAAGATGTCGTGATCTTTCTACTTTATCACAATTTCAAACACACTTACGTATACGCGATATCGTAAAATATGCATCTGTGCATGAGAACGAGCTGTTTCACTTGTGCTACGAGTACATATACATACATACTCCGACGACGTGTAATACTTCAAAGAGAGGCGAGACAATCGTCGGCACATACATACATACGTAGCATCGTGCATGCATACACATCGACCTGACCTTCGATCCAACAGAGTCGTCGTATCTTCGATTCGCCGAATTGCAATTGCCACCGAGCCAAGTTTTTAGCACAAACGGAATCTTTTTTTTTGTATTTTTATATAATGTCGGAGCGATCGTTATCAAAGATGGAAATGGATCGACGAGGAAGTAGTTTTTTGAGAGCCTCGTATATATCGAGGGCGAACATTGCCGCGAGGCTGTATGTGCTAGGCGATATACGTCAATTGCGTGTATATTTTTCGCTCCGCTTGAGATCAGCAGCAGCAGCAGCAGCAGCTCGCGATATCGAGATTAAACCAGACTTTTCAAGAAAAACAATTCTCATGTATGGCCGCCGCCGCGAGCCCGCGCGATAAATAATATAATGGTCAATCGCTAGGCGCCGTTTGCTCGCATCAGCGGCGCTGCTCAATAATGCGTATAAGTTCGCTGTTCAATATGTGCAGCATCGTGTGTGGGTATGAGTCTGCTGTATGTGTGTGGCCTTTTAATCAAGCAGTTTGTAACAAAGTCAGCGAAAAGTCGCCTGTTTTCTTCTTCCCTCTCCGCAAATCGCTACTGCTCTCTCTGCTCTCTGTTCTCTCTCTCTCTCTCTCTCTTTCGGTTGGCTCGTACTACTGGCTGACCTACATGAACTTCTCTATGCGCGCACACTGCACACGTACACATGCTCGTACGCATGCACTTGCAGTACGACGACGACGACGACGACACGCCTATATGTGTATACGTATATCTATATTACACACACGCGTGAGAGTTACATAAGTGCAATGTTCCGTAAGTTACGGTTAATGACACCGCACACCGTATCGCTATATCGCGTACATACATACGCGGCACGCGGAAACCAATACTACATTATTAATACGTAGTTGCACTTTTAGCTGGAGCGAGCAAGTGAAAGATGGTAAGTGAGGGACACAACAAACGTGTACACACACAACGAGTACTCACGCGTAAAGGAGATTTACGCTTGATTAATTTTTATATATAAACGTTCGAGCGAACGTAACAATTACGCAATTTCTCTCTGCGGGGATGGGTCTTGCGGGGAGTGCGCGGAACACACATAGAACAAGATATTTAAGCGCAAATCTGATTTTGAACGCGTCGATGCCAGAGAGAGAGAGAGAGAAAGCGGGAAATAGAGATCGAGTCAAAGATATTTCTGCACACATACTCTAGTCGCACAAACGAGGCAGGATTCAAGTTTCATGTTGGCTCGGGAGCGAGCTCGAAGGAGAAGAGACGAGCTTATTTTGATAAAGAAATCAATATGGTTCCAAGCTCTGAGTTTTCTTCATGTAATGCCGCGAAATTTTCCTCGATTCCTCTCGCCTTACATTACATACGTTCATACGAGCCACACATACACGCGCGAGTTTCCTTTTTATTTTTATCTCCACTTTTTTATTTTCATCCCTTTTCGTAATTCGCAAAATTCGAAAGCTTTGAAGGAAAATCAATGTACGTAGCACTTGACTCAGGCGGCGGCAGTGTATAAAAGCTCGTATACATACGTATATACGCACGGGGTAGAGCCAGCTAGCTCTCTTTGAAAGTAGACGAAACTTAAAATTTATCTTACACACACTTTCTAGATCGATTTCGCGGGCGGGCTAAATTATCCACAAGCTCAGCAGTTCACCCCTGCACACAGCGAGCGAGCGAACGAGAGCTATATTATACGAATCGAGCTCGGTTCGCGTACAGCCGATATATATTAAAGCCGCCTTTACCTATACGTATAAGCTCGCGGCAAGTATAGGGAAAATAATTTTCCCGAGAAATTAATCATGCGAAAGTAAAATCGTTCACCTCTGCAAAGAAACACTGCCGCTGCCGGGAAAAATATATACAATTGATTAGGTAATCGGAGCGGGATAAGAGCGTAAGTATATGTATGTGTTCGATTTTTGAGCAGGAACATTTTTGGCTCGACAGGAAAGCATGTATAAAATTTGAGCCGAGAGAGAGGGAGAATGCCGGTGCTCGCCGAGTTTACGGTACATTATTACGTTTCGTTCGCTAATTTCGCGTCAATTGGTCGTTCAATTGAACCCAAGTGCGCAGCAGTGCTCGCACGCGAATTTATTCGCTCGCCCGTGTCAAAGCGAAAAAATAATGTTTCATACATTTCTCTCTCCTTTCTTTTTTTCTTCCCCTTTTTACATTTATAACGAGCTCTCGCAGTAATGAACACGCTTTGCCTGGCAGCAGCAGCAGCACTGCCTACGTGCTCGCTTTGTGTCATTTATAAACTTATTTTCGTCGACGAATCGCGACTACGACGACGACGTCTAGGTCCTGATTCGTATTCATCGGTACCCTTTTACTCCGATTGATATTGGATTCTTAAAATACGATCGTGAACAGGAAACGCAAAACTCTGACTCGAGCTTCTCGAAGAAAAGTATACACATACCAATGGGTGTGTGTGTGTGTGTGTGCTTCGTGTGTGTATACGTGCATTTACGTGAACGCTCGCAGCATTTCTTTACTCAATAGAGTTGAATTTCATCGGATATATAATAGAGAGAAAGAGAGAGAGAGAGAGGCAGAGAAGCGCGAGAGAGCGAATACGATATACCTATACAAACACACAAACTCGTACAAAACTATATACGGGCGAGCTTCCATTTCGATCTCTTTCTCTCTCTCTCGACTCTCTGACCACTCGATGGTGGCGCAAAACAACGATGGGCGAACGATTAGCGTGGATTAGCCACTTCGTTATAAAACTAAAAAATTTACTACACTATCGTACACACGATACGCGATATCGTATACTCTGTTATTCGAAAATAGGATAACACGAATAACGACATATAAGCAGGCGGAGGCTGCGCGATATCGGTTATAATATCTACACTGTTATACCTCGTTTTTCGCGATATAACAACGAAAATATTTTGCTATACCTCGACGCTGGTGCGGCGCTGGTGGCTAAGCGAAACGAGCTCGAGCTTTGTGTGTAGAAAATTCAGCGCGCTATAAACAAAAATGCGCTATTTTAAAGCTTGCCCCGCGCGCGTGCGACAGCGCGTCGATTCATAAAAGCCACCTGTGCTTTCCAGATATATACCTATAAATCGAGGATAGGTACATAAGGGCGGAGATAGGCTGTAGCAGGCAGCTCAGTAGCAGAGGTGCAGCTCACAGGTATATCTCGTGGCCCATCTATCGGAAAATCTAATAATAAGCCGGGAGGAGAGAGAGAGCTCGAGATCAATCTCAATAAGCTGTCGATTTAATAGCCTCAACATCAGAGAGAAGCAAACCCTAACATTAGCCAATATATAACTCGGAAACTCGCTCCGGCTCTGCTCTTATCATGCATCATAATTCAAGCTTCTCCGCGTTACAGCAGCGTATAGATCTCTCTCCGTGGATGCGCCCTTCTAGCTCTCGGCAATACGTCGATTATTGTTGTAATAATCAAGTTATGTAATACGCGTGTGTATACGTGTATCGTGGCTTATAAAAGGCTTACAGAATCGAGGCTCACCCCAATTGATGTCGTCGAACCAGAACTGCGAGTCCGACGAGGCCGAAGGCGGCGGATGATGCTCCCTTTCTCGTTCTCGCTCTCGTTCACGCTCCCGCTCCCTCTCGTGATGGTGTCGTTCCCGGTGACCACTGCCGTGATGATGATCGTGTCTGTCTCGGGCCGGGCCCATCGACGGCATCGACCTCGAGGTAGGCGCGGCGGGCTCGTGCTGGGGCTGCTGCGACGGCAGCCTGTTGTAGGGCGCGTAGCCGTGAAACTTGCATCCGCCGCCGAGGCCACCGCCGATGCCGCCGGCGCTGGGCATTCGGGGATAGGTGTCGTGGTGCAGCCGCGACGTGTACGGATCCACAGGTGTGATGTCCTCGAGCTCGAAGTCCGACAGGCCGTCGATGATGTCGTCGTCGTCGCGTATCAGCCGCATCCGCGACGAGGTGTGTATCAGGCTGCTCGGCTCGTCGTGGTGCATGTAGTTCATGTTGTAGGGGAACGAGGCGGAGAAGTGGTGACGAGGCTGCTCGTAGTCCACCGAGTCGCTCTCGTCACCGGGCGGCGAGGGCGGCGGATAATTCGAGGCGGCCGAGGCTCGTGGCAGATGCGCCGACGGACCGCCGCCGCCGATCTGGTCGATCAGACGACTGCGGGAGCCGCTGGTGCTGCCCGCCAGGTACGAGTAGAACGAGCCGCCCTGGGACATGCGATTGCAGGTCTCGTCGAAGCACTCGGCCGCCGCGGCCAACTCGGCCTTGATCTGCGGTATCGTGGGACCGCCGCCCGAGGGCAGATCCGGATTGAAGCTTATGCCCGCCGTGGAGGCCCTCGAGGGCTCGGCCTGCATCTGTTGTTGGCTCGACTGTTGTTGATTGTTCGGCTGGGCGGCTGCGGTGGCGGCGGCGATGGCCGCGGCTTGCTGCTGCAGCTGCTGCAGACTCTGGGGCTGCTCCTCGACGTCCGCCTTGACCTGCAGCAGGTGCTGCTGGAGCTCCTGCTGCTGTTGCTGCTCGCGACTCTGGTGCTGTACCGGTGCCGCTGGCTGCTGGTGCTGCTGGTACTGTATGCCGGCCGCGTGACGTTCCTTGTCGCGCCTGGGCGAGCGGCCCCGGTCGACCGAAGTCGCGC
Source organism: Trichogramma evanescens (assembly GCA_902732785.1). Lineage (NCBI taxonomy): Eukaryota > Metazoa > Arthropoda > Insecta > Hymenoptera > Trichogrammatidae > Trichogramma > Trichogramma evanescens. The sequence continues at coordinate 16,680 of CACVKI010143744.1, read as the reverse complement.
TCCAGTATCCCCAGGCCATTTTTGTTTATTTATCTTATTATTTTTGACACGAAGGTGGCGCGGATCTTCTCCGCTTAGATCGAAGCACACGTGCGATTCGTAGAGGTGTGCCTGAATGTGTATGCGTGTGTAGCAGCAGCTATTACAGTAATAGAACAGCTCCGGATAGCACCTTACTTTTTTTTGTTTATGTTTTTCTTTTTGTCGTCGTCACACGAACACCGCCACGCACACATCGACGGGATAATCCACGCGGGGCTACAGCGACATCGACTTGTCCCCGATGAGCTGTTTTGAACTCCTTCTTCCTTCTTGGCGTACTGTACCGCAGCTGCTGCTTGTCAGCGAGCCCGCCGCCAGCGAGCAGCGATTGTCACACAGGGACGCACCATAGGTCGCGATACTGCACTGTATCCTTCGTCGTTGTGTAAAGTATAGAACAGAGACACACTGGTTTAGTAGAGAGAGAGAGAGACGCGCACGAGTCCCGAAGGCGAGGCGTGCGTCGAGTTGCGGAGTAAAAAAAAATGTTCCTCGAGTAGTTTTCCTCTTCCCGCTAAAAAGAGCAGAAGAGGAAAGGAAGAAGTGCAGAAATTGCTCTCTTCTTTTTTTCTCTCTCTCTCTCTCTCTCCTCTCCCTCTTGCGCGCTGCCAACACGAGCGCGCGAAGCGAGAGCGAGCGAACGCCTGATAATGATATATATATCTATAGGTGGCAGAAGTTCAGTCGCTTAGCGGCGGCGGTGCCTCTCCTGCTGCCGCTGCTGCTGCTGCTGCTGCTGCTGATCCTGGGCGTAGCTGGCGCGCAGGACACTCTGTCGTTCACCCCCCTATATAACACAGGGAGAGAGAGAGAGAGTCGCGCTCCGCTCGGTATACATACACAGGCGCGCGCGCCAGTACACAGCTGCAAATGTGTATATATTATATAGATCCTACTGGCCTAGTATCAGTGGTATACACCCCCGTAGCCAGAATTGCTTGTGCTTGCGATGTATAAAACGATGAGCGAGAGAAGAGGCTCGAGGAGCTTTGAAACGACGTGTGTGGCGGCCTCCCCGCCGCACCCCCGCAGCCGATGAAAAGCTCTACTTTATGCTGCCGATGCTGCTCGTCGGAATTTTTTTTTCCTTTTCAGAATCGACTGCCTCGATGCGTGTTGAGTGCGTCGTCGCCGAACTTTATTAAATTAGGCACACGGCAGCAGCAGCAGCAGTAGCAGTAGCAGCAACGGAGTCAGTAGTAGTAGTTATAGTAGTAGCAGTAGCGGCGTGGTGGTGGTGGTAGTGGTAGTAGTGGTGTGGTGGCGGTGCAAGCGAGTAAAAGAACAACTCTGCAAGGGGGGAAAAGGCTCTGTGTGCACCCTCACACCGACGCACGACGTCGACTGCTGCCTCGCTGCCTGCCTGCACGCACACGCTCACACACACTCACTCACTCCCCACACACACACACACACTCGTATATATGCGCGGGAGGGCCACGACACATGCACTGCTCTCGCTCGTCGTAGCTGGTGGTGGTGGCGGCAGCAGCACAGCTCTGTCTCTCTGCTAGTATCGACTTGCGCGAGCACCCGTTAACGACTAGTGCCACATCCAGCGCCGCCCGGCTCTAAAGCCTCCTCTCTGCTGCTGCCTGCTGCTGCTGCTGCAGCTGCACCACCAGAGCCAGGCTCCGAGAGCGCAAACTCGAATCACGCGCAGAATATACGTTTCCACTTTCCCTCCCTCGTATATAGCTCGCGCTCTCTCTCTCTCTCTCTTCCTCTTTGCGAGTGCTGCGCGTACTCTGCGCGCCAACGCTGCTATGCTGCTGCTGCTGCTGCTGCTGCTGCTAGGGCGTCTCATGACTTACCTCCCTTACATCCCCCACACACACCCACCCACCTACACAGAGCACAGATCTCTGCTGCTACTGCTGCTCTCTCTCTTTCTGCATAGCGGTATATACGTGTATGCATCTATTCGTTGCTCCACATGCAGCCTATGTGGAAGTTTGGTAAGCCACGTCCTGTGCTACTGCTGCTGCCGCTGCTATATATACCTACATATGTATTATGCTATATACGACGCTCGTACGCCTTGTAGGCCATGGGCTCAATTGACATCTCTGTGCTACATATGTACACACACACTACCGCTCCTGAGGCTGCTGCTGCTCCTCTAAAGCAGCCAACCATCTCCCCACGTGCACAGCTCCTTTCCTCTCTCCAGTACATAATGACCGCGACAAGGATATCAAGGACGGAAATGATGTTGTTTTTGGCTTATCGATTGCAGCTAGTGGTGTAGCGGTAGTGGCAGCGTCACACAGGAGCAGCAGCAGCAGCAGCAGCACAGACAGTCAAGCGCCACTGGAGGAGATAATGCCTCGTTGGGAATTTGATGAAGCCGTAAAGAAGATAGAGAGACTACTGCGAGAAGGAGCGCCGCCTCCCCCGTACCTCTCACTCTGCGTAGGTTCGTGTGGTAACTCACACACACACACACATACACACGAGCGATTAGAATAATTTGCAGAACAGCAGCGTGGCCCAGAGGCGGGCGAGTAATTAATGATTTTCTCCCGGAGAAGTCGTAAATTTGTCCGCGAGACGCTCTCTTCTTTAGCTAACTATTATCTCGTGCGTTGCAGCAGCGGCGGTAGCAGCGGCAACTCCGCCGGAATGATCGATATCAATTGTCTTACGTTACTCGATCATTAAAAATAATAACGCGCACGTCATAAACTTTTTTGGCTCGAGGCGCTAATTTTTTTCCTTTCGTCGTCTTTTTTTCTCTCCTTCTCTTTTGTTTATGATCTTTGTTACTCGAAGTGTGCAAAACTTTTCCCTCGGCTCGTGGCTCGTGCAGCAGCGGCATGCAGTAACAGCTGCGGCAAAAGAATGGATCGTACGGCAGAGACTTGTCGTTGACAAAATGCATTTTTATAAATCATGCCTTATTTGTCAACGGGTAACAAAAAAAAAAACAAAACGAAAAGAATGAAAAAAAAAGAGCTGAAACGAGCCGAGAGGCTTGGCCCCGGTCACAGGCCACGACCATGGTCTCGCACACACGTAGCATTAATGCCATCTCTAGGGGTCGATCCATACATAAAACGAGTACACAGTGGCAGGTAGGAGCAAAAAAAAAGAAGCACGCGCTCACGTGTGTGGGTACCGCGAACACGGGCGGATACATGACGTGCGCTGCACACACGTACACACCCATAGATACAGCGCGCAGAGACTACTGCGTGTGCACACAGTGCACAGAGTTAGCCGGTGCTCGTTAAAAGCGATTACAATATTCAGCCCATATAGTTATATACATATGTACGAACGGGGTATTCGTACGAACGTATAAGCACGCGCGGGCACACACAGCACAGAGCTGAACTCGACTATTTTGCACACAAATATGAAAGTGAGCGAGAGAGAACGAGAGAAAGAGAGGAAAAACGCCGTAGTAGCTCTGCACACCCCGAATGATTGTGAATCTTTCTTTTCTTTTCTTATGCCGGCAAATGTGTGTGTGTGTGTGTGTGATGCCCATATGCCTGAGAGAATAAACGTGCTATAAGGCATGTAAGTGGAGTAAAAAAAGGAAAAAGAGAGTAAAAAAGGGAGTGCGCAAAAGGGTAAAGAAAGCCTCTCTCTCTGGCTGGCTGGCTGGCTGGCGTACTGCACGCGCGCAAGCTCTCGGTAGCAGCAGCAGTAAAAAACTCATACGGCTCTTTGCGTCTCTCTTTCTCGCGCGCGCGCGCGCGCGTACAGCTATGTGCTGCAGCTTTGATGTGTATATTATGTGCATATAGGATGCAGCGCGCAACACCGCAGACTCTCTGACGTATATATACGCATAGTATAACAGTGTATGTACCGCCTCGAACGACCTTATACTTCAGGCTAGGTGCTATAGAATATACAGAGCCTCTCTCTCTCTCGGCGGCAGCAGCAGCGGCAGCAACGGCGGTGGCGGCGGCGCGCGCGTGTGTAATGTGTTTCGCAGCGAAGCACTCTCGGAGATGCAGCTCTTTAACAGATGAGCAAAGTTGAGTAGTGTTGTATATACTACGCAAGCGAGAGAGGCTATATACACTGGACGGCGTTGGCATGGGGGAATATAAGCGCGCGCTAGACTAGTGCAAGCTCGCTCTGCAAGCTCGGTATAAGCAAGCAAAGATGACCGTGTCTTCGCATCGGGCAATAGTACAGCTCGAGTCCTCTTCTCTCTGGATTCTCTTGCTTGCGCGAGCCGTGCAGATGTCTGTATATCAAGATTTCATACATTTAATATATAAACGAGATTCCCGTGCACGCGCGCGAAAGCTCGCAAGCTCTCGTTTCTTTATTCATTTAGGCGTTACTTTTTAATTGAGTTGCTCTCTGCTGCTGTGGCTGCTTCTGTTACTACTGTCTATGTGGCTATATCAGGGTCAGTTGCATCCTTGACTTATCAACGCTCGCTCGCTCGAGAGAATTTATCAAGTACGGCAGCAGTAGAGCTGGGAAAGAGAGAGAGAGAGAGAGAGAGAGAGAGAGAGAGAGAGAGCCGCGGCGAGAGTTGGAGTAAGGCAGGGTCGACTGGCATTGGATTACCATTGATTCTTCATTAGAGCTCGTTAGAGAAATCGTTGCGCGATTCGAATAAATAACTACGAGAGAAGCTCTCCTTCTATCGTTTTACTATATACATATATCATGTAGCACGTATATGATACACTTTATCTGCAAAAGTACGCCCGAGCACGATCCGCAGCAAATGCAGTTTAAGCATTTATATCGGGGCCTATATAGTACGATAGTCTGATACGCCACTGGGCGCGCAAATAATCTCTCTCTTCCTTTTTATTTTCTTCTTCTTCTTCTCTCCCTCTCTCTTTTTTATTCCATTGGCAATGAAATTAAATGTTATATTTGGGACAAAATCGTGTATATAGCTTCCTCGTTTGGTACGTGCGCGGCGGACGCTTGTGCTCTGCTGCTGCTGGATCAGCGTTTCGTGCGTCGGAGCTACTGCCGCACGTTGCGAATATAAAAAAAAACATAGACCCTTTTTTTTCTTACTCTCCTTTTTTTTTTTTATTCAACCAGTTTACACACCCCCGTACACCTCGACAACTTGTTTTTACGCGCGTTACATGCTTCGATGTCAGAGAGATGCGTTTTTATTTTTACAACCAGTCTTTTTTTTTCTCCACCTCGAGTCGAATATTACTACACGACAGGCGGGCGTCCATGTGTATGTGTGTGTGTGTGTGGGTGCAATATATGCGTGCCACGACATCTCGCAGGTTGATGTATTTTCAGTCTTTCTTTCCCTCGTGAAAAGCGCGCATTTTCCCCGCAACGATATATAACGGACTTTTCCAGGTCAAGTCGGCCATATGTGTATACAAGCCAACATGATACAGGTTTTCATTGTCTGGTATAGCTTTCGGGCTTTACGCGGTGTATACTACCACTACTACTATACGCGCGCACCAAGCCCTGCATTCTGGACATGACCATTACATAGCAATATCATACCCGAGCGCCTGTGCGTTGGAAAACATACATATAAAGAGAGAGACTCTGAAAAGCGGCGAAATTGATCTCGCACGTAATATTCGCGAGGGATGAAGCGTATACACATATGCACTCTGCGGAGGCGTGTTCTCCGAGGGAGAAGAAATTCTGGAAATAGAAGCGCGGCGTGGCACGACGAGGAAGAGAATCGAAGGTCGCTCGGGAGATTTAATTTTTCACGAACCAGGGCAGCAGCCTAGAGGGCGGCAGCGCGGCACAGCAGCGAGAGCTAGAGAACAAAAGTTGGAAGTGTTACAAAAGTAATAACAAAAAAAAAAAAAAGGAACGACCTCGCGATGACGACGACGACAACTATTATGCACTTAGAGCAGCATACGTGCATTATTATATTTGTAGTGCATGAGAGAATTCTCTGACATTGACGCGCGCGCACGAGAGTAAAATATTTTTTTGCAGCTGGTGGATTTGCGCGCGCGGAAAACTCACGCGGGTTTATACATACGTGTGTGCTCGCATATGTATGAGCAAAACGTATTACATTAATTTAGGCTAACGACGCATTATATATTTTGTGTTCATTTCGGTAATGGACGATTCGGGTCACGAGCTGTACATCACAACACAATACATATAGGCACGCATAACACACACATTGTGAAAATGATCGCTTGTATATCGTGCATACTTTTTCTTCGTCCACTCCCGAAGTGATTAATTTTCCAGGATATATTTACGAGTTTGACGTCGTCGGTGGTGCACAGACCACACACAGCAGCAGCGGCTGCGGTCACTCGCGTAAAATCAATCGTCGCGCGCGCGTCGAGCAAGACGCGACAATAATGACGACGATATAATATAACACAGCAGCAACAAGGATCGGGTCGCGACTGCAGTGCAACTTTCAAAGGGGGTCGTAAGCTCGCTTCGTAATTCGCCAGATTGTGTATCCATTTACAAAGGTATTTCATCGCTTTTTATTGCAACGCGGATAGTAAAATCTCTTATTTCGTGTCATGCGTGCGCGCAGCAGCAGCAGGCAAGAAACAATTTCGTAAAAGCTAAACGTTAATTTACTTTGGCGTTACTGCGATGTAAAACACGCGAGCTTTTTTGGAGGAAATTCAGCCGTGAATGCGTGCACAGACAAGCATATTACGCATACCAGAGCCGCGTCAAAGTAAACGAAGCTTTAGCCTCTCGTGTTTACCGATCGGAAATTTCGTCGATCATCGTGCTCGCTCGCGCGCGAGTTTTCGTGTAATTATTTATTATTTATCGGCACGTCAATTTTGATTGGTATTTCGACGATGTACAATGTGAATTCTCGATGTAATTTAATCTTTCTCGCAGCTCCTCCTTCCACTCTCCTTTTGCTACTCCAACTCTCTCTCGCCTCTAAATATACGTAGCTTGCGGAAATGTATTCAAGCAAAATCCTTCTCTCGCTCAGTCTCTCTTGGCGAAATTATATAATCACCACGCGCGCGCGCGCGCGCGCGTACTCTATGTAAAACAGCACGTAGCAAATTTGCAATTAACCGCGAACGCGAAATCCACAAAGTGGCGAGTGTCGGCGGTGGTGCAGACGGCAGCAGCAGCAACAGCAGCGGCTGGCGGTAGCTCACCATCGCCGCTATACAACTCGAAAACCTTCACACCCCCGAGGCCACGGAATGCGCTCTCTGTCTCTCTCACTCGACGAGCTACTACTGCAACAAGAAGCAGCAGCGCAGGGTCATTTAATGTGTCCCGGCACTACTACTTCGCTCTCTCTCTCTCTCTGTACATAGCTGCCGCTTGTACACGCGAGACCTGGCTTATAATTCGGCATGAATTAATGCGCCCGAGGCGGTCCTTTTTTTCAACCCCGGTTTGAGAAGAGCAACTTCGCCGCCGCCCTGTATTTCTCTGCTCCGGAATATCATTTGCATGCCTCCTAAGAGGCAAGAAAGATAAAAAGTGCACAGAGAGACAGAGAGAGAGAGAGAGAGGCTTGAGTGTGATAGCTTTATTTTAATTGAAAAAAATACAGCAACGATAAATCAAGCTCGCAGCTAGCGAGGATCGCTGTTGTGTCGCAAACAGATTGTAGGACAAACGAGCAGAAGGAAAAATTCGTCGAGGCGAAAAGTTTTGATTGTCGATCCTTGAACTTCGCAGTCACACAAAGGAACTTAATGGACGACTGAAAAATTCCAATAAAATATTCTTTGAATCCCTTTGTTTTTGGTCTTAAATTAAAGCTTGACTGCTCCTCTTTCGCAATCAATGCGCGAATATTCCGAAAAACTACATCAACCCTTCAGAGAAAACTAAAAAAAAAAAAATTTTTAATTACAGACCTTGACTGGGAATTCAATCTTGCTCCCAGTTTACATGCATGTAAACCGAATTGCCTTACGACCCCTGATTCAAATACTCGTTTTCGAGCTTATCACAGAGCTTTTTCTGAGAGGGAGCAAAAATATATCTCTGTAAAATTGGAAGCTCGAGAAAAATAAGAATATCGAGTCGTTGATCGAAAAGAGTAAGAGTCTTTTAATCGAAAATTTCGCTGAGCAGATTTCGTTTTAACTTAAATTTTCGCTCTACTACGCGCGAATCACACCACGAAATGGCATAAGCAGCTTATATAATATCGGAGCTAATACCAGCTGGCATTGTTTAAATTAACGCGAGACTGTCAAGCGCTTGTTCCGGTCGGAGTAGTATAATTGTCTGAGAGCGGAAGGAAAAATTTCGCCCAATCGAGCGACATGCATATGTGTATAAATAGCGGCGAGCTCCGGAACACTTAAGAATTGCAGAAAATAAAACACGTGAGAGAATGTAGTAATAGATCTATACAGTCCTGCGCAAGAAAATAGTCACCCCCTCAACAGAGAAAAAGAGAGAAAGAGAGGCTCGAGCGCAGCACATTCAATTAAAGCTAAAAGCTGAACTTGCTTAAGCCGATAAGCACTAAAAGGCGAAATGAAAGACTGAAAAGTCAATCGTACAAGTATAAAAAAAGATAAGGTAGGAAGGGGGCACGTTATATATTCGTTGTCCGATAAACCCGAAATAACGATCGGCTCAACGCCGCACACAGTAGCGTCAGAAGCAGAATCAGCAGCAGCAACGGTAGTAGCAAAGTCGATTCGAATATATATTGATAAATAAGCTTTGACATTGCTCCAGGACTTTTGAAAAAAAAAAAGGAAAGAAATTCCGTTTGTTATACGCTGAAAAAAGTTTAATAGACAACTGCTCGTGCTGTTCTGCGTAGATATACGTATAATACGAGTTGGCGTTTGTGCAGAAAGCTCGCGAGCGCGCGCAAAACGAGCTATACTACCACTGTCTCCCGAGGCATTGTGCAAATGAAATGAACTTTTCTTCGCATACAGCCAGTCTCATATTCCTTCCTTAATCTGTTAGATGGAGATAGCGAGCGAGCGCGCAAGCTCGCAAGCTTTTTGATCTGCCAAGCGGTAAAAACCAGTCGAGTTTCTTTGAATTCGTGCGCGCGCGCGCGCGCCTCGTTGATAGCCGATGAAAAGTCAGTTGCAATTTCTAGCTGTACTTCTGTTCTTCCGCGAGCACGTCACAGCCATGTTATATCCCCTGTAGCCCGTGTTTTTCATTCGTTTAATACGCGCTTTGTGTATAAATTGTATAAAACGATATTCACCGCATGCATAACATTATATACATAGATTTGACAAGCACTAAAATCCAAGCCTGCCCGTAATGTTCGGCCTCGACGAGGAAAATGGCTTCTTTCGGCCATACGCAATGTGTGTTAGCCGATAAACTGCCGAAGAGGCCTATATATCGGAGGTCGGCCGAGGTAAAACGTGGGATGTCTGAAAGTACCCGAATCTCAAAGTTAATGGGTCGGTGCGAAAGCTCGCGCAGCCCGAGCCTAGTCACGCGATACGCCACTTTTCTCTTCTCCTCGCCGAGAATATAAACACGTATAGAGATACACTTTATAGGGACCTGCAGTGGTGTAGCAAGTTGCACGCGCGCGAACGATCGAGTTTTTCGAGCTTTTTAGCCGATGATTTCGGCATATATATGTATAGAAGGCTTCCTAGAGAATGGACGAGCTTTTTCGAACTTTAACAATCGCAGAGAAGCTCGCACGCCGGAAGCTCGATACACAACTGCACCAAGGTACACACACACACACACACATACACATATACACACTGTCGGCAACAACAGCTCGCGGAAGTTGCGAGAGAAAGAGAGATTACACGCGAATTACATCAACTTTTTCCGAAAGAGCTTCGAAATTTGCGATTCAAGAGAGCGCGCGCACGATATCTAGTGATGCTTTGTATGTCTGTGTTCGAATATAACGTGTATGAATTTTCGACATCTCACGCTATCGAGAAGTGTTACATGAATTCGATCGATTTTAAAGTTTAAATTAGACCGGTCCATTTTTGGGGCATCATAAAGGCACTGGTAGTAAATTAACTGATTTTTCAAAGTTAAATTCTTGGTCCAAAAGCTGTTACAAGCTCCTTCCTCCTTTATCCACGCAGGCGTTAGCAACAATTACACTATCAAAAATATTTACATTAAAATCAATGTAAAAGCAAATGAACCATACATTTTCGAAATACTTTTTATTGAGTGCTTTTACTTATGTAAATGTTTTCACTTTACCGCTTGCAGATTTTCAAATAAAAATACTCGCCATCTAGCGGCGAGGGCTGGCTTTAATGATGATTGAATTTTCATAAATTCTTTGTACTACTGGCGCAAAAAATAAAGCAACATTGAAACATTTATTTTCGAGACTGTCCGTTTGCAGTTTACTATTGTCTCGCGTACGCGAACTTGTATACATCGCCGGTGCTTACACGAAGACTATCACTTTTTCAAATGTAGATGAGGAAATCTTGCGGCAAAAAAAACACGCTTTCCATTCATAACATAAATTTTTCGGAAAAAGTGTAATGACTAGGTAAAAGAGAGGTTTTTACATCAGTAAACTATTACGCTGCAGTTTCAGATGAAAGATTTTCTTCTTAAACACCGTCGATACAGATAAACATTACCCCCGAACTGTGAATAGATAGTCTAGATAGATTTGTCCTTATATTGTTTATATATTTTTATTTTTTACTATATGTGTAGGCATGTTGGTAGAAAATAGTTTTATCTCGAAGTAGAGCGAAGAAATTGCTCTTTTTACTTACAAGGCAATTCAATAAAATTGTGAACAATTTCGTACTTTGGAAAGAACGGAAAAATAACTAATTTTTCTTTTTGAATTCGCTAGATCAGAAAATTAAATATTTTCAACATCGAAAAACTTTATTACGCTGCAGTTTTAAACTAGAGATTCAACTTCATCGCATATCAAGGAAAATATATTTCTTTTCAAGTCAAGAAATCCGATTTTTTTGCTGCAATTTCAAAAAGAGATTCAAAACTTCACCCGCGAATTTTGGACTGTCAAATTTTTGCCATATCGAAATGCATAGGTTTTCGTTGGGCTTTGCCTGGATGCGGTGATCAATACGAGCGGCTCAGCGCGCAGTAGATAGCTTCGCGATCACGAGTATTCGAGCGGACGATGACTCATAATTCTTGTATATAATATACACACTCGAAGCAACGCATGCAATGTATTATTAAAATTCAATTGAAAACAGACAATAGAGAGAAAGAGAGAGAATGAGAGATCTCGATCGTCGCTGCCGCCTGCATAATAACTGGTATATCTCCTCGATACGCTTCATTCCATATCGGATCGCTGAATGGTAAATGGAACTCTTTATCGCTCATTTTTGGTAATATTTTTTTTATGTTACCAGGCAACACGAGATATCTCGGTTACTTCGAAACAATCTACGTAATAACGAAGTGGTACACCCATATGATTCTTGAGAAAAGTCGCAGGATGATTATATTCGTTTGCGCACCCGTGCACGCGCGAATCGTGTTTACTTTTCATCAATTGCAATTATACCAATGTGTCGGCCCATTATACCGGCTGGTATTTTTGCTGGGGGTATAATGCCGCAGCAGCAGTAGTGGAAGAAGCTCGACTCGAGGCCGCCGCTGCCGCATCGACGACGCACAGCCGAGGGAGTTATTTTATAAATTCACAGCTCGGCAATTTTTAAGTGTACGGCATGTATAATTGAGAGTCGGAAGAGCGCGCGTAAGCTGACATAATTTAAGAAATTTATCATCGCATTGGGGGAGGAGGAGTCGTCGTCGTCGTCGTCGTCGTCGTCGTCGTCGTCGTTGAGCGAGAAATTGTTCACTCTACATACTGCGTGGAGTGCACCTCGCAGTACGTGCGCGAGAGCATTTTGATTTTTTTTTTTATAATTACGATTCAGTGTATTATACATAAAAAAAAGCACGAGCAGAGCAGAAAAGCTCATGCAGCCTGCATTGCTGCTGTTGCTGTTGCTGCTGCTGTGTATTGATTTTCCAACGCGTTTATCTGCACAACGCAAAAGCTTGGGCGGCAATCGTCGAGTGCCACTTCCATACACGCGCGTGGCGATAATCATTGTCGTACAAATTCAATTTCCTCTTTCTATTCTACATACATATGTGTGTGTGTATGTGCGAGCGCGCGTTATATAGTACGAGTATCAATGCTTCGAGTGCAGAAAACTCGCTCGTGCAAAACAATGCCAACTCTCGGTCTCTGCCTATAACACATATAGCTATCCGGCCCCTGATATCGGTGAGAAAACGACTAGTCGACACGATTTCAGTTCTGTCTGACCAACAACGACGACGACGACGACATTGGCAAACGACAAGTAAGAGAGAAAAATCTCATTGCCCGCGCGCGCGTCTGCGTACCTAAACTAAAGCTTTCGGCCAAGGTCGAGACGCTATCTCCTCCGCTATACCTTTTTTCTCGTCTGCAGTCGGTGCACACACACACACACACACACACACACACACACAGAGTGACTGTCGCGTGATGTAACACGGCACACGTGTATAACAAGAGTGGGCATTATCGCTAGCTAGCTCTTGGCAACACCAGAGGATGAGAAAAAAGGGCGCATAGAAAATAGCGAAGGAAAAAAAAAGAAGACGAAGAAGGGCAAGCGGGCAGGCAAGGATCCCAGGTGCATCCTTCTCGAGCTCGCTTTTGTCCGTGCGCGCTGCAAGCGAGCTCGAGCGTGTGCGCGACACTTTCATCCCCCCGAACGAAGCTTTGGATATCTGCCCACCGAGAATACCCTCTTTTCTCAAAAAAAAGAAAAAAATACCCCGGGTATATAGGCAAATCGATATAGTTTTATCTTTCAATGGGACTTTTCGGGCTTTTTGCCGACTCTATTCCGAGAGCTAGAGAGAGAGAGAGAGAGAGAGAGAGGGGACTTCCTTTCATTTTTCAGACTCTCCTTCACACATATTATCCGTATTATGCACGGATAAGAAAAGTTTTTTTTCAATGCGAGTTAGAAAACGAGAGAATAAATTATATAATGCGCGAGAGGGAAAACTTTATTTTTTTTGTCCGACACATTTAATACCCATCTTTTTATATGCGCGTTAGCAAAAGCGCTAAGACTCTGAGAAAAGGAATTTTTACTGCACAATATTAGGGGAAACTCACGAGAACGATATCGGCGCTCGAGAGTAGATATAGTTAGTTCGCTCGACCGTGACGATGTTGTGCTACTACGCGTATATCAAAAGGAATCCGAAGCACTCGAGAATATAAAGCCCATATAGATCGATCGGCACACAAAGACGACGTTCGCGACTGCATCTCACTTCGTACACACAGCCCTATAAGTGCATAATAATATGGAATATAAAGACTCTTCCTTTTTGCATGCTCACTTGCTCGCGCGAGCTTTAGCCTCGTGTGCACGCAATGATGCACTCGCGCAGTGCAGAGAAATGCGCCCACGCACATGGACACCCAGCAACAACAATAGGGCGTGGGCGCGATGATGCGCCATAGATAATATCATCGTGTACGAGCCGTAAAAAGCACAAAATTAAATTAATTGCGCAGTGTATGAATGCACGAATTACATTATCTTGACGTGAAAGTACTAAAATTAGTCAGAAAAGTACTAACATATTTTTTACCATTGTACTTTGCCTTTATAGGTCCTTAGTCGCGAAGATATCGCGTTTTTGCCCACCTATAAAGTTAATCGGAATCGAGTGAGGTCGACTGATATCATCGCCATTCCCAAGGTAACCCGCGCAACTAATCCAACTTGGTAAAGACATTCGAGTTGTGAGTACACTCACGGCTACAACACGTCACTCTTTGTGTATACACGCGTCGAAATGTCGGTGTTGCGTGCCGTACGATATGCTCGGGCACATTTATTATTACATAATTTGCCGGCAAGACGTTAATGCACCTTTTGATACGCATCTGCCGGTCTCTGCTTTCTTTGGCGCGCGATCGCATAAGTGATATTATATGATAATTTTATAGTGTATTGCACAAGCGTCAAGGGAGGGCTTTAGAAATAGGAACATTTTTCCTACGACTGAAAAAGAACAAAATAAAAAAAAAGAAAGAAAAAACGGTGGACGGAGGTGAGAGAGCGAGGAAAAAAACAGTCGTCGGACGTACGCGACGCGTACTGGCAAGAAAACGATCGTTTTCTTCTTGCGTTTCAATTTGACATTTTCTTTTTTTTTTTTGCTATATGCAGTGCGTTATATGTAGAGCAAAAAATATCGTCGTAAAAGCCCGAAGCCGCACCGCGCGGTGGCGTTATCGACGCTCTCTCGCGCGCGCGGATATGTGCTAGCGTATATTTTTTTTTCCCATTTTTTTTGTTTTTTTTCTTCGTTTTTTTTTACAACTCGAACTAGCTCCGAGCTTCAACACGCTTCTTACGGTATAGGGCAGAAAATATATGTATAAGAGTGAAGGAAACGAGTCGTAGAAAAAAGCTCACCATGAATGGTAATCTCGGTGTCCTTTTCGAGCTCGTAAAGCCTGAGAGCCTCGTCGAGCTCGCGCTGCGAGGCGATGCGGCACGGGTCGCCCTCGTCGTCGACCCACTTCATCGTGAATTGCTGATCGGCCGATTGGCCGCTCGCAGTCTGGCCGAAGCCGCAGATCGTTCGCATCTCGTCGCGCAGCTTTTCCACGCTGATGCCCGCGGTGATGTACGTGATCTGTACCTCGCTGAAATCACAAGGGGGACAAAAAAAAAAGAAGTACGTGCGTTTAGCGGCAATTGCGTCTGGGTGTGTTTTACTTTAATTTTTAATAGCAAGAGTGCACTGTAACACTCGACTAGAGTATAGCGAAAAATCTATGTAGGTCATTTTGCTTACCCATTGTAGACGATTTTGACGCGGATTTCGTCGCTTTCGGTCTGCGTGGGCATCCTCGACCGCGCTCCCTTGCCTGCGAACAAAAAGAAAAAAAGCACAGAGTATAAGCATCCGTATTACAAAAAAAAATGTTTTAATATTTTATGTTAGCTAATTTTGGGAGTGATTTCAGTCAAAGTAACATTTTTTGTCTTAAATAAATGTTTTTCACCCTGAATCAAAATAATCGCAGATGATCTAAATGATGTTTACAAATCAATATCTTTCACAAATCTTAAAATAATAATATTATTCAAACGGTTTTCGGCAATTCGCCCAAAACATTTGATGAAGAAGGTGATTGAATAAACTGTGTTTCACCTTATATACAATTAGTTTTACTTTACTACTTGCAGATTTTAAGGTAAAGGTACTAGTGCCGTCTAGTGGTAGAGGCTCACAGTGGTATTTTGAAAGTGGTTGATTTCAGGTCAGTTAAATGCGCTTAATATTTTTGCAATAGAAAAATGTCCAAAAATGAGTCAATGAATGTTCAAATATTTAGAAACGTTTTAAATTGTGATTTTTTAGTTATAAAGTCATTATTAATATTGAACATTTTTATCAGGGAGGCTGTGATGTTTGGTGCCTCTTTAAATGAGAATTTAACGAATAAGAGCGCAGCAGTGTTTCAGAATCAACATTAAAACCATGAATACATAAATTACTTTACTCGTTTTCTCTCGCATCAGGCACAAATGCATTAATATTTGTATTGAGATTGAAATAAAAAAACCGTTAAAGAAATCATTTTTTTAATTATAAATTGAATAGGCCTTGGGCCTGTGCACGCTAAAAAGTTCAAATGAACTTTCGAAATAACAGTTGATTAGGAAAAAATTCAAGTAAATGTAAAATGCGTCGCCCTTTCGGTTTTTACGGGTTACAACTCTTCATACCCAAAGCACCTTAAAAAAGTTTCACTCCAAAAACAAAAGAAAAAGCAATGCAAAAAAGAAAAGAATAAAGTGAATGCTTTTTTACCTATCGCATTATATACACAAGCACACATACAAAACGCATACATACACGCGAATGTATAAAGCACGTTCTAAGTGACATAATATATCATATATATAGCCGTTCGATTTCCTGTCATTATGCACCGAAAGAAAGAGTCAGAGAGAAAGAAAAATAGAGGGGGAGTCAAATTTACGAAACGAATGTATTTCTTGTATATAATTTTTTCGTAGCGTTCGCGCGCGTTGGACGCAAAAAGTTCTAACGCTTATATATTCGTTATTGTCTATTGTCATTTGTCATATCGACGCGATACATTACAGAGAAGGAGAATGTGTGGCCGCGAAGAAGATGTACCTTCGGCTGCTAGTGTTAATTGTCGCGTCGTTGTCATGCAGTACAGTGCACGCAGGCTTTAACGACGCAGCAGCAGCTATATACGTATAAAAGTACTCCCTCTTCGGCGCCCGATATATCTAATGGGTGTTAATTCGTATTAGCTGCTGCGGACCCGAATCGATGAGGCAAGAGCTTTACTTGTCTCGTCTATGTATTACCTGGCACTATTGTCCGTTATATATACACCCGGGATAAAGCGAATCATTGTCAACCCTATATACGACTCTATCGACCCGTATGTGTGTATGTGTGCTAAGTACGCGCAGCTTACGAGTCATTTGAAATCGTTTTGTCGTCGTCGTCGTCGTCGTCGCCGTATTCGTCGCGTCGTCGAATGTGTCTCGCAATATAAATACATATGCAGAGACGTATATTGCTTCCTCATAGAGGAAGCTTTGTGATAGGCGTCAAAATCAACTTTTGATATAGAAGTCATAGGACAATTTCGGATACATATTCAGAATT